>JAQIXS010002790.1:0-20886 GCA_034700785.1 Rossiulus vilnensis
CCGCCCGATCGCCCTGGCCGGCTCCAAAGCCCCGCCCGATCGCCCTGGCCGGCTCCAAAGCCCCGCCCGATCGCCCTTGTGCATGACGACGCTCGAAGGGTTGAGGCCCGATCTGGCCACCCTTGGGCGACCCCTAGCCGAGGGGTCGCTCCCCATAAGCGTATACCCTGCAGGGTACACCCTTTAATCTGGCGCCCAACGTGGGGCAAACCAGGAGGCAACCAGGTTGCTTGCCTCCAAAGGGGTGCGCCCCTCCTGCGCTACCCCCTGTGCCGGCACTCATGCCCCGCACTCCAACCGACCTCGGTGCTGGGGCCAAGACCCCTGCATCGCCCTGGCCAGCTACAAAGCCCCGCCCGATCACCCTGGCAGGCTCCAAAGCCCCACCCGATCCGCCCTCGTGCGTGACGACGCTCGAAGGGTTGAGGCCCGATCTGGCGACCCCTAGCCGAGGGGTCGCTCCCCAGGGTACACCCTTATACAACCATCAACTCCCCTCCCCCATGTATGCATGTGTAACCAAACCCTAAACTTCCCTCCCCGTAGTTGGTTACGTAATAAAAAGCTACCAACATGGCTGTTGTCAGACATAATGAAATGTAAGCATAACTACAAGTAAAACACCAGCATAACTTCCAATCTTTATTATAAGAAGGTCTAGGTGGGCATAAATAACCAAAAATATAGTTCTGCCTAAGGAACTTGCATGCATGTCACGAGTTTAACAGAATGCTCGTGTACTGGCGTCTGACTAGTGAGTTAACTACAACTGTATTTTATACACTGGCTGCTCTAGTTGCATTAAGAGAAGACGGGTAGTACCAGTTAAAAATTTCCAAACCCACCGATATTCTTAAAATGAATGCTCCATCAGTGTACTACCCATTCCAGGGTTTATCTACTGTTAATCAGTTGCAATATAAAGCAGCAGTTTAGCACCAAAAGCTTCCTTTTTGGAAAGCATGTGGCCAGCAAACAATGCATAACCACAAATAAAATCTCAAATTGTACACAAAAATGAATAACACATGTATGGACAAAGGTAATAAAGTGGAGGACAGCAACAAAATGCTTCCTTCCACTAAGTCACAGCCAAGAACAATAAAAACTGGGGAAAATTTAAAATTACTGAATAAAAAGTGCATTCCATCATGGGTTAAACACAGTTGGAACATGGCAAGAATGTTCTAGCTTGAAAATATAATACTAATAACGATACCAACGCAGCATCCAGCAAGCCCGCAACAGACGCCACACTATACTTGCAGATTTGGTATTAGGTTTTGTCTTATCCGAAGATTGTAGATTGAGATTCATGAAAAAGTACCGAACTCGTGTCAACTAATTATGCGTTACCGCTGCTAAGCTTCCGCATCAACGATGAGAAAAACGTCGTGTCGAAGCTGCTGCTGAATACACGAGCGAACAATAGCAGAGGTATACAAAAGAAGCTTGAAAGATTTCAGATAGGAGAACGATGAGAAAATCCTTGAAGTGGGTGCTGGCCAATAGTTTAAATCATTCCGAATCCTTCAGCACCTTCATTGATCGCCAGTAATAAAGCCTTCTCAAATTGTTCGTAAGAATCGTAGTCTGGCAGGCACAACTGATTAAAGCTGAAAAAAATTAAAGAGAAAAATTATCCATCTTGAAAAAAGAAAATGAATATACATGATATACATGATGTGGTGCCGAAGCGACATTTCCCACACTCACTTGAAAGTCAGTTTCCAGAACATTTGGTATTGCTACCACAATACATAATACTCAAATACAACTGTTTTACAAAATACACACTTAGGAGCAACTCACCAAGTGTGAGCTGTTGGAAGATTTCCAAATGTAGGTGCAGCAAGGATTTGAAAGCGTGGGCACAGTTCGGCAAATCCACCAGCAGGGAGCTGGGAACAGCCAGTTGTGAATTGCAAAAGCCTTGCCATCTCCTCTTCTGTAAAATTGGACACCGCCGTCCAAAACCAGTCGAGAACCTATGGCGAGTAAAAGTAACCTTAACGATTTACAAGGAATTTTTCCAATTTAGTGCTAAACTGCAAATTAGTACCAAGGTTACCTTTCGAAATTCGTAAGATGATCCGCTAACGCTGTGATTAGACTTGAAATCAGCTATACTAAACTGGCCTGTTCCACACATTAGCAACTGCAAAATATAAACGAGTTGGTTGGACGGCTAAGCACAAATAACAAATAGCTGAAATTGTTCTTACCTCCAATTCATTTTCGTCAAAAATACTTAACAGGCTATCTGGAATGAGTTCGTTGAGACCCCTGAGGAAGCTATCAGTCTCATCTTTAATGGAGTTAGCTAGTCGATACTGGGCCAAGGCATCCAGGTACTGCATTTTGTTTTGATTTGTCACATGAACCTTGGACCCATTTGGTATCAAGTCTACCACCTGGTTAATCAAACGCAATGAGCGATGCAGACGACCATTTCAATTCAATGTCAAACCATTCATGCAGCACACCTCTACGAGTTGGCCTGTCCTGTAAACTTCCTCCACAAAATACAGCTCCATGTCGCTCACGTCGTTTTCCAACAGGTATTTAATTTTGCTGACATATAAATCGGGGTCGTCTTGCTCGAAATACTGAAAAAGCATAATCTTTCAGCGTAGAACGGAACAAAATTACAATAATTGATTGCAATCAACAGTAAATTGTAATACCTTGAAATGCACTCGTAAGCCGATTAATTGTGCCAAAAAAGACCGCGTGAACCTCGCCTTTACCAACTGTCGGTAAGATCCACCCAGCGCAGACTCGTACAGGCACTTACCCACTAGTTTCCCAGCAAATTCGTAATGCTTTAATTTTAAGTGAGGTGGACGTTGAGGGTTGGGATGCACCTATTCATGGAAGGTTAGACTATTTACTTTTCACTATAGTTAATTTCGTACAAAACTCATACAAATATTTAATTATCCATTAAAAATTATGATAATGAGTAATTTTATTCTTCGCATTACTTTTTAAAGACCCTACTGCGTATTATTATTTGCAAGCATGTTATGGATAGAAAATGAGAAAAAAACTGATTAGCTTGTTCATGGCCACCTTACCAGCCCCTGGCGATCCTCCTTAAAGCTGACGAACAGTTGGTTAGTGGTATCAAACAAGGCCACACATAGCAATTCAAACCATTCTCTGCGCAATCCACCCCAGTCCAATCCCTGCTCTCCATAAAACGAAACCTCGAAGTTCTTGCACCAATCATTCACAGTGAAGTTCTTTGTCAGCTTCATAGACTTGAAAGCAAATAAAAAAACCAATAAAGGAGCAGTAAAAAAATCCGAAAATCAACTCACCTAACGTCATTCCATTAAAAAATTAAAGTTTAAACTAAAGACAATCTCACCGACTCCAAAATGTTCTTCCTTTGAGCTTTAATTGGAAGTTTATCATGGTACTTCTTGCTATGCAGCTTGCGAACTTCGTGATAAAAAAAATCTCTTTTGTCCTTAAACGTTTCTGAGCCACCTGAAATGAACAAGTTGTCTTAACAAGAGCATCCTGGCAAACGTAATGCCAGATAGTTACAATCTTCGCAAAAGAAAATTTCTCAACTTTCAAAAGTGCAGAAATCCACACACAGTGTGAAATTTAACAGAAACCGTTTGTGGCTAAAAAATTACAAATTCATACCAATGTTCTTTAACAAATAATGAGTGAACGTTGCGGCTATGACATTGCCCTCTTCAGTTGCGAGTTCTATTTTGGGTTGACACCCATCATCAATAACAAGCCTGGGAAGGTCATCTTCATTGAAATTGGCATAGAACTGGAACTGAATTTACAAATCAATCAATAAACGCACTAAGGTAAAGCTGTGTTGAAGTTTCGCTTAAAACTAAAGTTCTTACCTTTGTCGATGGACAGAGTCGGAATGTAAAAAGTCGCTTTGGAATGAATTTGAGGAAAAACTCTCTAATAGTTAATTGCTGAAAGTAATTAGATCTGAAGTTGTTTATTGATGTAAATTTAATGGGAAAACAATAAAACAATTGCTTGATGGTTGCTACCTTTGGAGAGAGATAACAATAAGCCTTTTTAGGTTTGGCAAACCGTTCTCCATTGCATGATAATAAGCGCACTTCGTAACATACATTGTGATTTTTCTTGGACACGTTCTTTAGAGCTGTGTCCGAATCTCGTTCTAAAAAAAAATAATCGGAAAAAAATAAAGCACAATAAAATCATTGCATTAATTTTATAATCTTCTGACAACTGCAGAAGAAGACGTAATTACTTATCAACAGGAAATTAAACATTCTCAGATTCAAATATTGAAATGATATAAACAACAATATAAAATCCATCCTCACTATTTAGCACAATAATATTAAAATCTCCATTGCGCAGAGTGACATCACAGTAGGTTACTAGGGCGCGGTAACACCCTTCCTTCTCCATTTTAAGGTGCCAGATGATGCGCTTGCTTGCTGGATCATATTCCAAGTGAGGCCATAGGGGTAAAAATTCCTTGGTGCCAATCTGTTAAAAATTTAAACACATAGTTTAAACAGCTGTAATTTGGTCCGGAAAAGGCAAGTGTGTGTCTGCAAAGTGACCTTTTGTATCTTAACCACATAGCCCACCGTAGGGTCGGACTCAGACTGAAAAGTGCATGAATTATTGTATTCGTCGCGAGATTCGATAAGCAGCCTCTCAGGGACTCCTTCTGTGCACACAATCGTGGAACAATGATGTACGAATCCAGTTTTCAAAGGATCTGGTGGACCTATGGATTAGCAATTTTTTAACTGATTGTTCGACCCACGTGAATGTAATTCAAACGGGAAATGTAGAAGCAAAATGCCCGACATTCAGTGAAGTTCAAGCAAATTAACAACATACCTGGTAAAAAGTGCTTCACAAAAGGGCTTCCCTTAATGTGGCTATTGCCGATCATGATGGCAATCTTGTATTCGCCCGCACGCCGCACTGCAAACTTGACAAACAAGGTGTTCGCCAGGCTTGGGTCAGGACTGCCCACTTCGACTGAGGAGGACACTTTGAGCGATCCCTGAGTAATCTCCACCAGAATGTGATCTTTATTGCAAATGGGATAAGGGCGTCCATTCCGCTGATAAAACTGGACAAGAAAAGAAATTCAAGACAGTATAAAAAAAGTGATTAAAAGGCAACTCTGTGCAATCATGCGGGCTGCATCACTAACGAAATCAATCGTGCATTTTCACTAATTCTGCCTCTATAATTGGTAAGAGTAAATGTTCACAATTAGGTAATTTGTACATTTTCTGTTGCATACGTCGTTTCAGTTTTCCAAGCAATAAACAGAGCCAAATCCATAGCGAATAAGTAATGTAAAAAATTCCAAAAATTCCCATTAATAATATGGTGTAAGATTTTACAAAATTAATGCATTAACACAATGTAGACGCATTCGACATTAGCAAATACATGAGTTTGAAGCTGTTCAGTGAATAAAATATCACCATTAAGGCTGAGCGAAAAAGATGCCATCATGCAAAAAATAAATAAAAAAATGCAATTTTTGCTTCAAGTAGCTAAATTAATTTTTTTCCCTTTTAGAATTGGTCTTCCTCTAGGGTCGGAGTTTTTTTTATAATTTGTTTATGTGTGGGCTATTCATGAAAAAAAAATTGAAAAATATCGGAAATAGGTGTTTCCCTGCAATGCAAAAAGATTTCTTAAAGATTTTTAAAGTTTATTTAATTTTTTTAAATAAACGGGGCATTTTCAAATTATTAAAAATAACGCAGATGCTAGTGGACAACCAATTCTACACGATATCCCCACCAATTTGCATAATCCCATTAATGTTACATCCTTAACCGCAGATTAGTAAGTGTCATTAAAATCTACTCTTTAATGGAATATCTTAAGTTTTCATCAGTCTGCTAAACACTTTTTACGACTTGTAAAATAACCTTACATGCCTAATTTCATTGTAAAAATATTAAAAATAGAAATTGCAAAAAGTGTTAATCAAGAGACACACCTTGACAGCAAAGCTCATGATGTCTCCAACAATGCTGGGTTCCTCCCAATTGAAAAACACCTTGCAGTTCTGCGGCACCAGGTATTTCCCGGTGACGTATTCGAAAAAACTCCGCTTTGCCAGTTGGCTGTCAGGGCTTAAGACGGGCTGGGTCATGCTGGCTGCACTCACCACCGCAACGACAAACACCGTGAACACCACCATACCCCCTGACAAAATATTGCTAGAGTTAGAACACCATGGATGGAGTTCAGCAAAGGCCCAGATTTTGGGGACACTGCAAAACATAATTCCAGCTCACCAAAACTCCATTCCGTGTTCTGATAATGCAACACGTACTTCTCCCACAAATTCCGCTTCAGCTCAAGAAAAGCCTCGTCATTTTTAGCTGAGTTCACAAGTTGCTCCAGGGCCTTTTTCCACTTGGCTGCATCTTTGTCATGAAATATGCCAGGCTCGGAAACGATGACTTCGTCCAAACTATGCAAGGATAGTAGTAATCTGAAAAAAAGTGAAATAAAATTCGATTTCGTCTCAAATAATGTCTGTAAAATACTGGTCAAATATTACAATTAAATGACGTTTTGGGTAAAATTACTAAGCATATTTGTTTCACGTTTTCAAATTTAATTTAAATTATTCAAACAAATCAGAATCCATTTCTATTTTGATATTATTTCCTATATATTGATTTTAATTGTCAATAATTGACAACAATGTATGCTTCATAATAACATGATCAAATCGCACTTTAAGTCTGATCAAAAAGGATTCAAATAATGCAAAAACATTATTAAGCTTTGTGACATTAGCAATTCTAAGCAGGTAATGGCAGCCACTTATTTATAGCAACTTTCTTTCCATTCATTTCATCAAGAAGCATTTCAGAAGAATATCTTTGCACTGTCTTGAGTGGAGGAAATGAACATTGATTTCCCGAGGAATTTGGGGCACAGATCGACCGTGGTCGTCCGGAATTTTAGTGACATCCGTGAAAGACAGCACTCAGAGGATATTAGGATTTATTATATTTTTTAAAGTCATTTAAGGCTCATAGTGACTTGCACAACAAAACACATACGGGAATAATGTCATGAACTGTCTGATTTAAAAACAGATCAATTTAAACTTACATCAACATTACATCAGATGGCTTTTCAAAACACTATTTGTAAAGTGTTTTCATTGAAAGAAAATTAGGACAGAGGAGTTTATTAGCCCTACAGGCTTTGATTATTCAACGTTAACAATGCCATGATTTGATGAAAAATAAATCAAAACTGAAATTGATCTTGATAAAAAATATCAGAAAACCCAATTGTTCAGCTTCATATCAGAACCAACCCCAGAGACGATAAATTGGATTTTCCACTGTATATGTGCACATTTAGGAAAGATCGAATTACGTATGTAAAATGAGCATCAGGATAAAATATAAACATGAAAGGCAATCATGAATTGGGAGGTGCAATAATTTGCAGCATCCTCCCGCATTTAATGGCTTTTTTGTGGAAATTAAAGTTCTGCACAACGCACTTCCGGGTTTTGAGTGTTCACACACCGAGAATTTATCCGAGAATGCACTCGAATAAAAAAAATGTCAAAAGATAATTAGACGGCCCTCTCAATGCGCCGTTATAATTCCGTCATCTGTTTGGTACCGAAATAATCGGGAGGATAGGCTTAATTACATTTCGTCAATGCAATTTGCATGTATGCCAACGACACGATTGACGCATAATTGGGCTCAAGCAAGGACTGGGATCATTAGCTTATGCAATTAACAACAACAAAAAATATGCGAATGCAATGAGGGTTCTGTATATGTCCATATATTACGTTATGCTAATAGGGGTGATGCCTTCAAGAAAACCTTACAAGTGATTCAAACAGAACGGAGTGTTTGTCATATTGAAACGTTACCATTTTTGCTTCGTATTTTAACGCACTAATATATTAAAATTTTCAATTCATTTCTTAAACCGGCAGAGCCTATTAAAGTGTATGCAAATTTTAGAAATATACGTACATACATCGAGCATCAGCAGGATAGCAGGGTTTCCCCAGAAATGAAATTTTCAACTTCCTTGACTTTTCCAGTTTTTTGAACACTAAAATTTCCCTGACCACTAAAACTGCAAAAAAAAATGGGAAATTCCCTATTTCCATAGCTGCAGAACTGAGTGACTAACGATGGTATCTACATGTACTGGATTTGGTACTATAAATTACATGACTTTCCATAGCTTTTCCATTCGTTAAAATTCTACAAAGCCATTCAAAATACGAAGTTTAAACACGTTCATGAAAAAACCATTATTTTAGATGGCATCAAAGGACAAATTTAATAATTAACAAACGGTTAAAAATTACAAACTGCTGACAACAATCAAAAGTAAATAATTGCATATATGTAATGTCAATATTCCACACGGTTTTTCCATTAATGTGTGTCCATAACCTGAGATTTATTTCATTACAGTTAATGACATCTTATGCCATTAGACACCTTAAGCTATGTGACAGCAAATGTAAGATTGATATGTTGAATTTCCCTGACTTTAAAAATAAATCGCTACTCCATGACTTTTCCCAGTCTTCCCAATTTCCAATATTTTCTGAGTTTGATGGAACCCTGAATAATGAGAGGAGGGTGTAGGGGCACATCGTATCTGAGTCCGGGGTCAAATTAATAGGGGCCTAGAAGCCCAAAAGAACAGACATTTGGTGGGAGCTTAATGTACATATTTTTACTGTGTTCATCATGAAAGTTTCGTCGAAATAATTTTTTTGATAGCATTTGATCCATTTATTTCTTATAAAAATGCAGACTAAAGAGACTAACATATGTCACTTGAGATGGGTAAACAAAAATAATTATTGATCTAGCATTTTTTAAATTGCTTTTTCAAGGAAAATGCATATTCGTGAGATTTTCAAACAATTTTAATTAAATTTTGCATAGATATGTAACGTACTTCAAAGTTGTTCATGGAGGGGGAGGAGTAGTTATCAGTGTTACGTAATTTAAGGAATGATGTTCACGTTTTGTAACACAGCGTTACTTGCGATGAGCAACATAATTGTAGGCACTGATGTCATTATTGTGGTTGCTAAGAACCATTGCGATGCACGGTTCCTTTTCAATGGTATTCATGCTTATTGCACATGTCAACAGTTACATTAAAAGTCAAAAACAACAATACAGATTGTTGTTGATAGATGTGGTACTATTTTAAAACAATCGTTTTAGTCCTAACATCAATTATCTCAGCATCAGGAACAACTTTACTAAGTTCCGTTGATGTACATGAAGCCAATTTGTTGTTGCCTGATACCGTAATTTAGAACCTGATACTCAATCCAGCATCGACCTAAATTTAGACACATCAAGAAGTGTCTATCCACACGGAACGCATGTCGTAATGCCATCCTCCCATCCCATGCTGTAATTATCACGTGTAATTAATTATTGATGAAAAGATTGCATTTCAGAATGTGTCTAGACACTTCATAAAGTGCCAAATTACCCCATGTGTCTACGGCATATTCAATTGCAAAGCATTCACTCACTAAGTCATACGGAAAATATACTAAGGTTGTATGAAGGAAAAACTTTTCAAGATATTAATCAGCGTCTCTTTTAAAATGCATATGGTTTTAGTAATAAATGTGGATGGGAATGTATATGCTTTTGTAAAATATGGATGGCAATGCAAGGCGTTTCAAAACGTTCATCAACCGACTCAAGCTTCTCACTTCCAACGCAACAACACACTGCACTTTACTGCGAATGTCATACACTAATTGTATTCAGCGCTCAGCCACATTCTAAATTACAACACAGCAGCGTAGCAAGAACATCAGTTAGCAAGCACGTAAAATCGACATAAAATGCTTCTTAGCTAGACTATTATCCCACCCACCGCTATCTCCATTAATTAATCTTTCCAAAGCCACGTAATAAATTCGTCATTCAACTCGGTACACTCGGAACCACATACAGGTACGTGCGCATGCATAAATTTGCTGAAAAATCGATCGTCGGTTGACGGACGAGTGTCATCAGTATATCCTAAAGTAACGTAATTATTTCAGTCGTTTTGGAAGTTTAATTCCTTGAAAATGAATCAACCAGGGAAATTTTCGTTGCTTTTTTTCTCGGTAGACGTTTATTATAAAAACAAATCAATGGCCACGTTTTAGGTATAGAAAGCGAAAACGTCTTAGTAAATTTATTTCCAACAATTCAATCAATGGACAAGGACTGTCATCAAAATGTTACAAGATATTGGATATGCTACCCAATTTTGCATCATTTCAATGAGTTTGCAAGAAGTCAATATGGGGTTAGCGTTAAGGTTGCTAGAGATATGTCACTAGAAAATACCAGGTCCTCAGCTTATTTTTTTAACTGACCAAGGCTACTAAATTTATAATCTTATTTCAATCCCAGATCGGCCCGATCTGGAGCGTGGTTCATGTTTTAATAGCCAATATGTTGGATATTACAGTGTCTTGACATGTATGACAGGTGGACCTTGAAAGCTACCGCGATGAATCAGTCGCTCAAAACAACAAACAACTAAAGTGTTTAGTAAATAAACTTCCTATTGTAGTTTTTAGGATTGGTTAAATTTATTAACATTCCTGAGTTCTTTTTTTTAACTTCATTTTTTCCTGCTATTCAATGAAGGTATCCTACTCACGCCACCACATCTCAATAACAATCAACAAGATTAATTTCGTTTAAGGCGACTGATAAATACTGAGTAGGTGGTGGTCCCGACAATATTTCCAGGAAGAAAATTGCAATTTCTTCCAGTTCTGGTCAGAAAGTGACGACAGTCTCTGGTAGCTGTTGGACCACTTGAAGAAGAAAAATGTTGTGTCTCCGGTGAATGATAAATGATATTTATAAGCAAATTTTGTAGAGAAATTAAAGCCAAATTCTATGATTTCTGATCTTGACTTAAATTTTTTTTAATTCAACATTTCATTACTTGATATGTTGAGCAATTTTTTAAAGAGAAATACTAGCCAAAATCCATAATTTGTGATGATTTTTATGAAAAATGTTCGCCAAAATCGATAATTTGTGATGATTTTTATGAAAAATGTTCGCCAACTGTGTTTGTGCCCTTAATTACAGTAGAACCTCCAAAGTTGACCACATTTTAACTGACGGGACGGTCACCACATTAACTCAATAGAAGGCGACCTCTTAATGTTGACCACCTCTGTATGTCGTATGTTCACCACTTGGACTATGACACAGTAGTAATAGAAAACTAGATTTCTCAATTCAATTATGAATTTATGCCTACGTTTTCATATAATTATTCAGGATGCAAGTATTATTAAAGGCGACTTCTAATAACTGCATCAACAATCACGGAATTTAGGCTACATCTTTATAGATGATTCATATATATATCAAGCATCTCTATATCTTCAATCATGATTTCTTTTTCTATGCAAAACTTACCCGGCTGCCACACGTACACTTTGCACGCGCTGACAGCGTTGAATTCCCCTGACCTTTCTTTAACTATCCCATGCCCTTTCAATTTCCCTGGCAAATTGGCAATTCCAGGTTTTCCAAGTTTGAAGGATCCCTGTGCATTTTTTGGGAGGAGCTTGCCGCCTTCCTCAGAATCTGCTTCTGCTTGTAGTGATGACATGATAAGGTTCATCAGCGCCCAGTCAAAAACAACAACGCAGCTAGCAGGTTGATCAACTGCACTGCTTTATTGGAACCCCAAAACGGTTTTGCCCGTAATGAGTTCTTCTTAATTGTCTGACGGGTCATAAATTGGACGTTTACTCCCTTGTTTTTCATTAGTTTACACCACCTATGACCAGAACCTCATTAACGGGTCTTTGAATGCCAGGGAGCCATGTCTTTGGTCAACCTTGGGAGCCAGCTTCTTTTTCCACTTTCCATTTGCCTGCCCAAGTTGCGTCTAATAACTGCGACGATGGCCTACTTTGCCGCCTCTCTTGAGTACACTCAACAATCGATCGACATGAGGGCTTTCTCAAGGCCTCATGAATTAAATAATAATACGAATAAAACCTGGACAAAGTCAGCGATCGCAATGACAGGCGAGCTGTCGTGCACCGTGACCGAGAATATTAATAAGAAATAGAGCGGGTTTGCGGCACGATCACAACTTTTAAGAAGCTGCTCAATTCGATCCATTAACCAGGGAATTACCGGCTTTCCCAATTATTTATTTTATGCCCAAAAACATTTTAAGAAATGGGTAGAACCATCTCCGTAAAAACAACCTCGGTGCCTTCCGAGCGACCTACATTTCAGACCTTTAGGCAGCGCTGGCATGCGATGAAAACCGTCAGTTTCTGCTCCAGTTTATGTTTTCCATAAAAGGGTGTCAGAGTCATTTTTCAGCGAAAACGGTCCGATGTTGACATAGGGGGGTGATAAAAATGATGGAACGTGGAAAATTAGCACGACGAAAGCCAGGCAGGAAGAAGACTTTCAGAAAGATGCGTTGAAATAGCCCATTTCACTGCCCACGCAGAGGCTCCCATAATATATGTATATATTATATATCACAGGTAAGTAAGGGCAAGGTTCATCCTGGCAAGGATTTTAACTGAGGAATATTTCAAACTTTTCAACTAAACAATCAGTCGCACTATCCAACCTCGATGTACTGTACGCAATCAATAATTACAGTGTCTGTCTGCCAATATTGAACGCTTCACGAAGCATCATCAACGAGTTCGACAGACGATGTAATGCAGTGCAAGCATGTTCCCAGCCCATTTTGAACACGTCTTGAAGTGTTAGGTTAGTACAGTCTTATCGATGGAAAAAATAAGGGGGGCCGTGCATAAATTATGTAACGCAATTCTGGCCTTTTGTAAAGATCCATCCACTCTTTTTAACACTACGTAACACTTTGCAGACTGCCCACCATGAGTGTTACGTAAGAAAATGTGTACAAGTTGTCATAAAATTCTCAACCAAGGGTTTTCTACACAACATGTAGGATACTGGCTGGTGTTCCATTTGAGATTTTATATTGCCAAATATTAAGTTTTTAGAGCATTTTGTTGAGTGATGGCGGTGAAGCCACCCACAGCTTCAGGCAAATAAATCCCCTGACTGACAGGTTCTCTAGGCTACACTGCCATGCTGTGAAGCTGTGCTACCAATACCTTAATGGAACTGTTGGATTCTTTGAGATTGATTTCCTATTCAAGGCTATTTCCACTTGCATGTACAGTGTATGTTTAATTTTAAGGGTGAAAAAAGGGGGTGGGAAGGGAATCCCACCTCTCTGAATCACCCTGTATACTTTTCTAAATAAGTTGCACCTCTATAGTGCCACAGACAAGTTGTTTCGAAATTTACCAATTTCAACATGAAGGACTGTGTGTAAGAAGAAATCGGAATAATAGTGATCGCTCAGTCTAATGTCTTTTCATTTGAAATTCATTCACACGCCAGATCAAATTAACAGATCTGCTGGCATTTCAGCCAGTCCATAAACACTCGTATAGGTCTCCCATAGACCATAGGCATAGGTCAGACATAATTCATAAAATCAAACAATTGGCAAATGTGTAATGTAATCAAACGATGCAGTGTCAAAACGTTGCAAGTGCATGTACATCACATGGACGCTCATTGATCTGTCATTGATTTGCCTTTTCTAGAAACAAACAGTTGACATTTTTCGCTTCCAATAAAATCCAATTTATATTCGCTTTAAGAAAACTAAATGCACATATGGTAACACATGTTTTCCCGCGTCATTATCAGCTGGATTAGGAAGGGTTGCTGTTTACATTCCACTTCGCTCACGGTTTTTGCTGCGTATCTGTTAGCAGATGCTCTCCAATTGATTTTTCTCTACCTTGACATTGTTTCCCATCGATTAATGGATGGAGCAAAGATGGCGAAGACAGGCCTTTCTTGCGTGACTAAGAAAAGTCGACTTGAAGCAAGATGGCCTTTCCAAATTCGTAACATACAAACCCATAAAAGGTAATGGGATTTTGCAAAAAATCTTTTCAGTAAATACCAAGTAACGAGAACTGCAAGCTTTGGTTGTCTAGGCGGTCACATATTGATGGGCCTGTTTAATCCCCACCATTAATCTGATCACACGCAGATGAATCAGCTCCGCTGGATCAACACATTACATTTTAGCCTGGTTGGCACACACTGAGTTGTGCCTCCAATATTTAACTTAAATTAGGGAACTACGCTCGGATTTCAACTGATTATTCAGTGATCAGGCATCCAAACCATTGATGATATGCATGCATGCTAGGCATCAACAGTGTTGGGCAAAAATTATTCACAACTAATGACTAAAAAATACAACCATATTAGTTGAGTGGCAGTGGCAACCGGAACTAAAACTGTACTTGTTAATCACGAATGCGCAACTAATTATAAAACTAATGTAGTTGCAATGAACCACTGATGATTTTAGTTGAAAAAAAATTAGTTGCAATGGCAACTAACAAATACTTTAAATTAAAGCTCAAGGTTACAAAGCCTTTAACCTGGTTTGATAATGTTGTCTTATTGTTGGATTGCACTTTTAAACCGTGTGGAGCGAAAATACATTTTTGCCTATTTTAAATGTCGTAACAGTGCTGATGTGGTATTTCTCAAATACATTATCAACTTTTATTTGTTCTTGATTGATTCACACAGATTTGTTTTTGCACGTTATACATGTAGAAGACCCTGTCAGCCCTCTTAATATCATTCTTGCATCATGCCTGTATTTTTTTACATTATTTTAGTTAAAAATACATTTTAAATTAAAACTGCTAATCGTGCACTGCTCAGAACAACTATTAACAGGGTTGGTGCATTCTGGAAAGTCAGGGAAAAGAAAAATGGTCACGGAAAGTCAGATAAAATTTCATTCTTCCTGGAAATTCAGGGAAACCCCTTTTAAATAAGCACTGAATTTTAAGTGGCACTTCCAATGGAAGGTGCTTTTTGTGCCATTCGAAAGAATTATTTATAATTTTTTAAAAATATTTTCGTTGATTTTATTGACAAAAATGCAGCTGCCCAGAAAGTACAAGTGCTAAGAAAACTGATAGTTTGTTGATAATAAAAATTATCTTCGATGATTCGATAAAAATTTGATTTTCATAATATAGGGGAACTTTACTTGGGTTGGTAAGGGAAAGTATTTTGTAAATATCAGCACGAATGCAGCACTTTCACTTCGATGACGTTAAAAATAGGTAAATAGATGATATTTTCTTTCCATAAATTTTAACCAACAAGTTTAATCATTCATGAAGTTTATCAAACCCAAGTTTTGCAACCTTTTAAAGTGCGTCAACTAGAGTCTAGACAACACTGAACTTGAATTGTCAATCAAAAACTAAGATTAAACTAATTAGTTGTTAGCTGCCATTGCAACTAATTTGTTCTCAATAGTCACTATAATTAATTGTATTTTAGTGATTAACAACTAAAGTTGTCTTTGTTAGTCGCAACTAAGTCAAATAATGACACGTTGTTTAGTTTAAACTTTAGTTCGCTATGCCCTGCGCTGCCAACAGTTAAAAAGAAAACATGAAGCGAAAACTGTTGACATTTTAAAAAATGTCTTGTGTGCGCCACTGTTGGATGCAATATTCAGTATCATTTACTACAGAAAATGGGAGCAATTAAGTCGCAATGACTTACAAGGTACAAATTTGTATTCCCAGCAGATAATTTTCCTATGCTGCACTAATCAAAGAATGAACAGCATGTGTATAATGCATGCGTAGGTATTCGAGCAAAATAGATAACGAAAACCAAGCAAAAGTTGCCCAGCAAATGAATTCCCCGGAGAAGAAAATTGTTTTCGGGCCAAAAAATTATTACGTGTCTCAATTCACAAGATCCCAGCCTCCAGAAATCAATATTTTCGCACAATTTCAAATGATCTCGTGTTTGGAAAGAGCAACAAAGACAGGCTCCAATTCCCAGAATACCATCTTCGACGTTAAATAAACAGGTGCACGTTCACACTCATGCTTACACTTTCATATCCGACATAAACCAATCTCCTGAATATTCATTAGATGATCTTATTACAAAGTAAGCGAATGTGATTAAAAAGAGCTTGGCGACGCTGCTGGCGAACGTTGTTTTTCTGATCACAATAAACAGTTCTCAGAAATTGAGCAATATTTGACCACAAATCAGCATTAGTATTCAAATAACTCGTAGTTATCTCGATCGACCTTTATTGTGCTCAGAGAATGAGATCGAGAATATCTTTATGACTACCCTTTTAAGCGCTGTTTATCACACGCTAAAAACTATTGCCAATAATCTTTTATATAAAGTCATATTTCGATGAACTTAGCCCAAAAACAGTGCCAGAAATTACAGTTTGACTACTTAATCACCTCATTTTTCATGATAATTTTATTGCGAAGGCGAAACGTGGCCTCGACCTTACCTTTCGATTTCAGTTTCGAATCCGCTGTTCTTCAACCATTGTTTCAGAATGAGTTCTTCGCGCAGTCTGGGGGCCGCCTGGTGTAGCTGGTTCAAGAAGGCTTCAGGAAACGTCGTTGAAAACTTGGGAATCGACGAAAAGGGCGAAGGAGGGGTCACGTCCCCCAGGAGGGCACAGTGCACCAAGCTATAAAACCCTAGAATTGAAAATAGAAAATAACTAATTCATACTTAGTTCAATACTTAGTTAACCTAACAATTAACAGTGCTTTGAAGAACCCTGAATTGCTAGTTAGATACGTCAGTGAACTCGATCCATCAAGTACCTAACAATTACGAATTACGTCATAATGAGACGCTTCAAAAGGCAATAAAATCTAACTCCCACCTAATGATATCCGTGCGAACTCAAGGCAAATAAGACGGTGTGCAGTTTTAGTTGCAAAACAAATGAGTCATGTTTTACAACAAAGAAGTCATGCATTTTTAATGAATTTCGCCTTGTTTTCTCCGTCTTATTATATGCATTAATCAATTTAACATTAATTTATCATGGTGCAATTTTTTTAACACATTTAGCCCACCAGTGCAGTATCGGTATACCGCATTTGCTCACCTATAAGCCACACCCCGAAATTGGACCTTAGTTTTAAGAAAAATTAAAATTAGTCTTAAAATTTTGTGGTCAAGTAGTTTCTATTTACTTTTTGAGATACCAGTAATCGACATTTTTTTGGGGAAAAGTGCGGCTTATATGCAAGAAAATACGGTATACTTCTCAAAACTGTAATACAATTGCAATTCAAATGATACGTGAAGGTGCTATTTTGCCAATCAGATAGCAGTATCATCCAACGCCCAATCGATGGTATCGTATTTCGCAATATTGTCAGGGGAGCACATGTGTGGTTATTGGCTTATCTTAGTGGCTGAAAAAAAAGTAGCAACTATAATTTTCCCAAGACATGTACAAGTATTAAGTAGTTGGATTAATAGCTTAGTGACACTAAAGCTATAACCGCGGCGCCATCAAGCGACACATTTTTTACACTGAAAATGATCACATCGCCAGGCCTGTTATATCTGCGGGCTATGATATACTCATTCAGGGGTCTCATTGCAAGCAATGCACTTAAAATTTGTTTTATTAGGATATTTTCCTTAATGTTACCAAGGGTTATTGTTCGTTTTTATAACGCATTTAAATGTGTCAAAGAACTCCCAATGGATGACTTTTAAATAACCCTGCATCAGATAATTTACCATCATTTGAAATGTAGCCACAGGATAAAATAATTGCGTTAAACCATGCTGTGTGGAGGACAGAAGCGTGACTACAGATTACCGAAACAGTTTTCATGAAGGCTGCAAATTTTCAACCAGTGTGCAGTCTTTTTCCTGCAAGGACGTCTACCAAGAAGTTCATTTATCAGCGGTGTCCGAATTGAAGAGCACCACTCTCGATGACGTCAATTAATTTAGTTAAAAAGCACGTCATTTGGAATACAATGTTTACAAGAGTTAAAATTTAATGTCATAACGTCCCTAGCGTGAGATCGTTCAATTTAGATATTAAATTGAATGAAATTTCCATACAATTTTTTATACAAATGACGTATTATTAGGGCATTTCATTGAGTCATTTGTGGACGTTATTTACAGATGGACCTTTTGTTAAATTTTTTTAACCAATAACTCAGAAAACATAAAAGGACAATAATAATTAAATTTAAATTACATGTATTTGTATTTAAATTTTCCGAATTTTTTTGCATTGTTAGTCGGGATGTAGACATTAAAAGTATAGAAAATTCATTAACAACAATTCAACCCAACGGTCAGCTACTGCACCAAATATAGTAAGGCCTACATGTACTCTAGTTTAAACTTTGTTATTCATACCTTTTTTTTCAAAAACGGAGCAATAACCTCTGGGACAACTTTCAACTATCAACACTTCGCAAAATTTCAAATATCTGAACAGAATTTAATATTCGAATTCCTCGTATTGGGTACGTGGTAGAAAATACACACTCGTGTTGAAAAGTGATTTATGGGTAAATACTGACGTCATATTTTGATGATCCATCAAGGTCTCGCAATCAAGGTGATTATTTATTCAATAAAATGAAACTTTCAGATGAGATTGGATTAAATTCGAGTATATTGAATGAAGCATCTATAGGCCCTACATGAAGCATCTCGTCTATAGTTTTATTTTAATCAATCTAAATGAACCATGAATCACGAGGGAATCTGCAACATCATTTCCTTTCAGAAGGCTTTTCTTCCGTAAGAAAGTAAATCAAAACACCACCATGAAATAGTAGAGCAATCCAATGTATTTACGTTATAATCTCTGCAGCACACGAGCGTAAGATCTAACGACAAAAACAACGATAGCTCCTAGTAGATATATAATGAATTGGGAAAGACGAAGATCAGTTTTTCCCCATCTCTAATTAAACGGTTGATGCCCTTAAACTCTTTCTGCCAATCAACCCTAAAACCCGCAGTAGGGGCTATTCCTAAAATACAATTTCTGATGAGCTCGTCCACGGGAATACGGAAACAAAAACTTCTTGAAGCTTTGAAAAAACTGAGGTTTTCATGTGCGCAGCTGCCAGCGGAACTTTGTGCCCTCCACAGGTGGCATGTCATTTAACGTCAATAATCACCGTCAACTTCTAGATTACGAATTTAAAAGCAAATTTAACTAGGATTACGGATGAAAACGTTAAAACCTGCGATGAAGTTCAAAATGTACTAAAAACATTATCTCAGCATTCATAAAATCTCAATTGCGTTTCGTGTAGAATCAGATGGTCAGAATGGTAAGACCACTCTTACCACAACTGTCATTCTAAGTTAACTTCAGTACCTACATGTAGGCCTATGTATTTATGTGTACTATGTATCCATAGCCCCCATGCATGTCAGCAAAGCGAACAACAGACACCACGAACAGAAAACCCAGAAATCTTAGTCTATTGCCGTGTTACCACCAAGTTCACGCCCATATCAACACATACGACGACGGTCGAAGCTGCATGCAAAAACACCAAACAAGCAATACATATTGATTACATACTCAAGGAGACTAAGGAAGTTAATATCGTCAGTTTTGCCATGGTGATGCCCACGGTTGTGAGACTGACCATACGAACTCCCCGAGTCTCCCTCCAAAAAATCTTAGAAAACAGCAAAATCATCTCCGACTTCACTGCCGCACCCCCATAAGCTTCGGCGTCTTTGTCAAAGCGAACGCGAGCACGGCACGCTCCGAGCAATCCCGAGCCCCAAACCCCGCGCGCGCAGCTCCCTCCCAGCCGCGCAAGACACGCTCAGGAGGCGGCAGCTTACGTTAGACAGGGCCGTACTTCGTTCGGGTTCCACGGTAAGCGGTAATCCCTGGCGGCCTAGGTGATCCCAAGAGCCCGGAGCTCATCGCACGGACGCGGCGAAAAGACGCGATCTGCCCCGCCTGCGGAGGTGGGGGGTTTGCGGGCTCGAAAAGCGCAAACGGACGCTTCGGAACCGGAGTGGGAACTGTTCAAATGGCACGTTGTCGTCGTGCGTCTAGATGGCAGCGGTCGCCGAGGCAACGCCGACGGGAAGAGCGTCACTGATCAACGGCGTCCGTGACCTGCTCGCGCATGCAAATCACTTGCAATTTGGCGTTTCGAAGCAGCGTGGCTTCCGCTTTAATTTCCACCACCGATCCAGCGGCAGATCGCGACTGGGAAGCAGGTTGATATCTGCTCGGTGGCTCGTTGGCAACGGCTGAAATTCGAGCGCAAATTGGTGGCGTCTGTTCGCGTGAACGCCATAAAAACGACAGTAAATTTCAACGCACCGCCTTCCAAACCGAGTAATTGCGGGGTTCTCCTACCGCAGCGCCACCTACGATCGGTTGTGTGGGAGTGTTTGCCGCAGTAAGTAAAGGGTGCCAAGCCATAACGTCCTAAGTGCCCGCCTCCCAAAATGCGTCTGTTTAGCCTAATGGTGTGCACAAACATGAGGCGAGAGTGACCGTCGAGAGCAATATCATGTGGGCTGTCCATTTGAGTGTTTATCTCCCGCGACATTTACTCTCCTACCGCAGCGCCACCTACGATCGGTTGTGCGGGAGTGTTTGCCGCAGTAAGTAAAGGGTGCCAAGCCATAACGTCATAAGTGCCCGCCTTCCAAAATGCGTCTTTTTAGCCTAAAAGTGTGCGCCAACTTGAGAGCTTGCGACCGTCGAGAGCAATGTTATGTGGTCTGTCAGTTTGGGTGTTCGTCTCTGGTAACATTGAGCAGAGCGAGATGGCGACATTCACTATCAGAACCGTGTCCACTTGATAATTGGAACGAGATTTGTGCACAGAGCTGGAAACATCAACGTGAGCGACACTCATATTGAGAAACTTGC
>JAQIXS010002791.1:0-20882 GCA_034700785.1 Rossiulus vilnensis
TCCATTAACGACTTGTACAGCAGCGAGTCGTCATTCTTCAATCTGTGTGCTTCATCAACCACTAAGCCAGCCCAATTGACAGTCCCTAAAAAGCTCTGCAATAAAAATAAATAAAATGATCTAATAGTCATATGAGATTTAGGGGTTTGTAATCGAATCCAATGGTCAAAATTTAAATGCAGAATTGCTCTCATTGACCGCATATGGTCAATGACGTTGCTGGTAGGAATATATCTAACTATAAAAATAGACTTACTTTATCTTTCAAAAGTATTTCATATGTGGTAAGCAAAATGTTAAACTTTAATCGCTTATTTCCGGGATGACACCACTCTTGCTGTCGAATCTTGAAAAACAACAACCAATGTTTAGCGAACTGGAACAACAATATTGAACGTATGGAATAGTATTGATGAGGTATTACCATATTTCTGCTCGTAACATCCCCCAAATATACTACAAAGTTCATTTCTGGGGCCCAATGCTCAAATTCTTTCTGCCAAGAAGCCATTGTTGAAAGTGGAACGACAAGAAGAAATGGACCGTACAGCTGATGATAATTAAATAAGTACGACAGGAAACAGATAGTCTGAATGGTTTTTCCCAATCCCATTTCGTCGGCCAATATAACGCTGTTTTCCCTAAAATCACAAAGGAAAGTCATTAATTCCCTCAGTCTAACCGCTACTCATAATAGATAAGCAAATTGTCTTACTTGCACCAGGATAACACGAGCCAATTCAGACCATCAAGCTGATAATCCCTGAGTTCCAATTTCTGTGGACCACCCATGTATGATGGCTGAGTTTTTATGGGAGCAAATTTTGGACGGACTTTTAGTACCTAATATACAAAAAAAGAAACATTAATGGAAATAGGAGCATTTCTAATTGCATTTTTATGAGCCAACCACTGAAGCCACAAGTAAACAAATGAATAATGCAAAAAAAGCTTCCTACCTTACAGATCTTCGATGGAATTTTTTGTGATTTGTTTCGATTTTCAAAATCCTGCACATGTTTTGGAAATTTCTTGGATATTAAAATACCATCCTCCCAGGTGCATTCCGAGTAAGGAAGTCCCTCCCACTTGCATAAATAGTCAGGGTGACCATTTTCAACTTTCGCAGGAGCATCCGCTATAAAAAAATGTATATAAATAAAATAATAATGTGAAAAAAATTGCACGGTTAAGGAAATATTTTCTCGGGTTATGAATGAAGAGTACAATTTTCCTACCAATAATCCTTTCCACGGTCATGTGGCTTTGTCGCAATTCCAATTGCATTTCCTGTTGGCAGTCATAATATTCAATGTCTTCAGGTGTCGCAGTCGATTTCCTATAAAACAGAAGTCATTCTTAAATATAGCATCAATTGGCCATAACCAAGTAAAAAAGTAAAACACTTCTCAAACAGATGCAACACTTACCAGAAATTCAGTTCTTCTTCCTTCTTTATAGAATTCTCCAACTTTTTGAGTCCTTTCACTTTCTGTTCCTTCAAAGTGGCTTCACTTTCCCAGGTGTTGTGAATATGAGACCAGTTCTTCCACTTAATGAGGTACTGGTTTTCCAACTCTTCGGGAGGCAAATTTTCCGCTCCTGCATTTGGATCCCCTGAATCTTCAACAACATAAATGGTTGTGGCAGCACCGGTTGCTAAATAAAGGAGTAGATCTGCTGCTTAAGCAAAGAAATTCCCATCGATTCAACGCTAACATTGGAAGTAGTTCCAAACATACCTCCTTTCTTTCCTTTCCGGTGTTCCAAAATCTTTTCAATGGTTTCAGCATTGTCAACTTCAGGATTAGCCTCTACAGGCTGAGCGGAATAATCCACTTCAACTAATTCATCTGAGTCAGTACCATCAGGGCTTTCCTCTTTATAACTATGGTTACATAAAAGTGGAAGTGAACAAACTGGAAGAGCGCCAACTTGGGTGCAGACACTGCAACTATTAAAGTCAATGAATTAATGAATGTTTAGTTAAAGAATTGTTGTAACTACCTGACTTTAGCAGCAACCCGTCTAGAAGTATTCCTCCTCTTGTCAACATCACTATCAGAATCATCATCAGATGATGTAGAAGGCCTCTTTCGATTTGGCTTAGGACGATTTATAGTTCGGGGTCGATTGCTACTGCTGCTATTGCTGCTCTTTGATACCTTGACGTTTTGCTTTTTTAGGTTCAACAGCTTAGCTCTAAGTCTATCTGTTATACATAACGAGTTGCTGATTCAAAAACCCGAAATCATTAAACTAAACCTTGTTACAAATGGACATTAACACTACCTTTCACACCAGGCTTCTTTTTTAATTGTCTCTGTGGCCGCTGGACTTTCTGCTTACTTTTGACATCACCTTCATCTTCACTATTACTAGTGTCACTGCCATTCCATCCTCCAGAACTTTAAAATAAAATAATAACGAAAATTAGTATCCAATGCTCTAATTGTAAATTTCAAATAAGTAGTCAAAAAGAAAAATTACAACTATCTATGAGCTCTGATGAAACAACATCTGAAATCAGTTTACTATAGCAGACTAACCAAGCAGGAGTTAGATAGTGAATGGTATCTTCCAATTTGTGTGTTACATATTGCATGAACATTCTAAGGTTCCTTGATATTAAATGTTATTAAAACTATAATCACAATATTATTAGCAGACAAACTATTCGTGCAATAACAAATTAATTTTCAGCATGTTTTTTTAAGATTTCAAAGTGAAATCCTACTTGAATTGTCAGTTGGTTAAAGCCAGTTTTAAGAAGAAAATAGCAAAACATACTCTTTACGCTTTCGGATTTTCTTGCCATTTTCATTGCCGCTTTCTTCTGATTCATCTCCAATAGTATATCGTTCAGGTTCTTTACGAGGTCTACCAGAACGTCTAACGCAATCTGGGAAATCTTCCCATATCTATAATTTAATGGCAATACTGTTAATCGTTAAATCACATACATGATAACGATGAGCCCACATGCAAATACATACTCGCTTATCAGAATTTTTATCTTTGTGTTTGCCACCATGTTCACCACCTCCTGTCTTATAATTGCTTCCTGGAGAGTTACTGCCATCTTCTTTCCCATCATTGCTATCATTGCGGTGGGATTTTGGAGAAGACCCAGAGCTGTGGCCAGATCCTACCTGGTCACCGGACTTCTCGTTACCTGAACGGCTACCAGATCTTGAAGATGATGATGAAGACGAGCTTCTGGAATCTGAATCCGAATCAGAGCTGGATCCACTGAAGCAAATAAGAATTATTTAAGTCTGCATTTCTTCATTCTATAGTGCACCGTAATATCAAAATATTGCAAGCTACCATCTCATTAACCCTAAATATAACTAAAAATCAAATTGTTTGAAGTCTTCCAGGAGGTTTTAATTAATTTTCAACCACATGTTTGTTCACTGAGTATGCCAATCTAATATATTAGATAAAGGGAAACCTGTCAAATTGACCACTTGCATACATTGACCGATGCATTACGGTCCCTTGAAAATGCCTACACTGATAATGTTAATTTCTTTTCGCTACATTGACCACCTTTCCAGGGTCCCCTCGTACTTTAATAACTCCTTATATTGACCGCTGAAGGGTTCTTTGTGCATAAATACACTCCGAGTATGCGTATTTAGTTAGGGAAATGCGCCTCTGGGGGAATATGCTTTGAAGTGCATATGACACTGTCAATTGGTTCGACAATTTTGAAAACTATCTTCAGAAATTTAATTACACACCATAATTTCAAATTAAACTTTAGTACATTTAATATTGCACCATATTAGTGGTGTTTCTTAATGATTAAAATTTACAATACAAATTTTTGAAGCTATAAGATTGTAAATATTAATCTTATGAACTTAATTTTAATATGCACGCTTCTATCGAAAGATTTTCATCATGTTGATGAAATTTTTAAATGAAAATGATGACGATTAACTTTGTTTTAGGTGTTTGTTCGATACATTGACCATCTTATCTTACTAAGGCGACCGATTTAGTCCGGTCCATTAGGTGGTCACTATAGGCAGGTTTTACTGTAGTTGTATTTTTTATACATTTTATAGGTAGATTTCTGTTTATAGTTGTATATTCGCTAGCGCTTAGAATTTTTATCTATAACTTGAAAAATAAATAGTAAAATAACCTATCCGCTTCATATACATGTGTCATGCTACCGTTTTATTAACCCTAAATATAACTAATCAAATTGTTTGAAATCTTTCAGAAGGAAATTTGACTAAGTACTTTTCAACTACATGCCAGTTCAATGATTATGCCAATCTAATATATTAAATAAATCTATGCAAGTAAAGAACTGACCATGCATTAATGATAAATTAGTTGTAATAAGAAATTAGTACTATTAAAGCGCTGTTGCAATAAATCATTGTGGCACAGGTTGTTAACTGAGAACTTTAGATAAACTACAAGAGATGTTATATCTTATGGTAATATTATTATTAAATTATATCAATCGTCTATCTTTTGCTTTCTTTCAATTACGGAAAATAAATTACCATTGAAGCGAGAATAACTTTGACATCAGTCATTAATGAAGAACAAACGAGACAATGTAACTATTAATCATAGAAAGGGTTTTTTCAACTTTTTTGAAATATTTGTTTTCTTTTTAAATTAAAAATAGTTCTAGATTTGTTAAATTTTTAGCCTCAAAAAATGTACTATTCAAATGAAAGGATTAGGCGACATCTTTCAAAACCCTTTACCCTTCCAATTGAGCTTAGGAATTATTATCGAATGACAATGCAAGTCTCATCTAGGTCTATGTAACACTTGATACATCCCCAAATTAATGGGAAAAATTCTCATAAAAGGGAGTCAATATTTCATCATTGCTGAATTGATTAGTCAGAAATTACATTTCCCCTTCTTAATTTAATTTCATTGGTTTCTCATTACATATATTAATTTCTTTAACTATTAACCAATAGAAAATATCTACACTGCAAGTGGTCAATAAAATTAAATTTGATTCACAAAAACCATAGGTTTGACATCACATAACCACAACGTAAATGAGACGTTTTCGATTTTTTCCACGACGTTGCTTGATACATTCAGACATACTACCACTCATGAAGTTAACAATTTGCAGAGTTGATTTGAAAACCTTGGTTAATTGCTTGAAATAATCATGCAGAAATCGAAAAATATCAAACAACAGATTCAGGTATGAACTTCATCCTCTCCCTAGATAAGTTTTATTGAAGTAAGTAAATACAAAAATTGATAGAAACTAACCTGTCTGATCCTGAGCCAGATTTTGATCGTCCACTGTCGGAGCCGGAACCCGATCCAGAATTGGAGCGCGACGAACGAGATGAACGAGATTCACTTCCAGATCTAGAATCTCTGTTCGAGTCATCAGAAGAATCATTGGCAAAACTGTTGTTGCCATCTTTCGCATCCTCCTATAAGAAAACCCAAGATAACAGCTCACAAAAACATCTAAATGAAGACAACTGCTCCATTGACCAAAAAAATTAGCATCTGAAATGATCTCTTTTCTCAATGGTCGTTTGTAAAGCTCTTGACAATCTGTTTCATCCAGTTTTATTAAATTACACTTCAGCTTTGTGATGCATTCTTAAATGTTTAATACCAAATGATTCGTCACAATTTTTGTTTGTTGGACTATGGATAGGTTAAATTGTGCCTGCTCAGACAAACCAAAATTCACACCTAATGTGATACTAAGACTTACATTTCATAATATGTACTTATTTCATTAACAAAACAGGTAAGAGGTTTGAATTACAAAACTTCATAAAAATTTAATTAATAAAAGGATATTAAGCCTATCCTATTGTGGTTTACAGTAAATTTGTCACATTATCATACAATAATGATAGGTGGTTGTCTTGTTCAATTAAATGCCATTTGGTAAGTGGGTGAAATCCATATGCCCAATTTATTGTGTATATTGTTGGCGTTTAATTACAGTATGCTACCTTAATATGGACCCTCTTACTATTCTTGTGTCTGGAAGGGTTTCATTCAGATTTCTGTAAGCTCAGAGGTCATTAGTTTAGAACAAGAGTATTTCCTAAAATTAAAATGTCTGGTAACAATGTTTGTGCGAAATGTGCTTGAACTTATCGTTTAAACTAATTCAAAGAGTGTGCATCAATAGCATGCTTTTACTTCCCCATGCCATTGTTTGCATTTGGATATATGTATATTCAATAATTCAAATACATGTAGTCGATTAGGTGTCTAAATATTTAGTAGAGCTAAATCCCTTATTCAGCAAAACATGTAAAAATAAGTAGGCTACATGGCACATGGATGTACTAACAGAATATCCAACTATTAAGGAAAATGAAGTGTGGAGAAACATTAAGATTATGCCAAACTGCATTTGACATTTCTCTATATCATTAAAACATTTAGGCAGACCAAAAACAAGTTAAAATTGTGAAAATGGGTCCCTCACCAAATTTCAAAACAATAAGGTCGCTTGAAAGTCAATCTATTTGGCTACATATTTAACATGTTTTTAGCATGAAACACCTATCAATTATGCAATTAAACCGACTTAACATTTTAGATATCAAACGAATTAACATCAGAGTACATGAACAACCTCAACTTAAAACAAGTCCTACAAACTCGACCACGTGCAAACGCTCAAAATTAAAAACCGCATATGTTCCACAATACACACATTTAGTTAATAAATTGTTAAAAAATCAAGATATACATCGTACAAATAAATAAAAACGAGGCAGTATCGATGAGAATTGAGGATGGATTGGGTCTGAAGAAGAGGCGAAGCTGAAAATACAATGCATGCCTAACAACACGCGGTAAGACAAAGACCAAATTGCGATGTCGCGAAAGGAGACCATTTCAAAATAACAATTAATAACAAATAAACATTTCGTGAAAAATATAAACGAATTAATGAAAGCAAGGTGACGAAGGTTATATGAAAAGCGCAACTGACCTGATTCATTCTTGATGAAATTCACATAAACGGGAAGGTGAAAAATTACATAAGTTCTTCCTCAACTAATAAAGGAGTTAATTCGCGATCGTATAGCTTAAACAAGCTTATTAGTCGAGAAATACACACAAATATTCAGTTCGAAGACGCATTTTGTCCGAAAAAAACAACATGGCTTCTCGGTTAAGCCTCGTCGACGCCAGCCATTTTGCCGATCGACGACAACGACTTGTAGGTGGCAAATTTTCGCGAAATTTAACTAGAAAATAGCGCGATTAAACGTTGAACAGTATCACAAACGCGTTTAGAACACTGTACTAAGTAAAAATGAGTTACACTCAGGCGCGAACGCGGAAGAAAAAACGCTAAACTAGTGCGCTTTACAGGGTGGCAAATTGAGAAGGTCGAAGCACACAAACACAATCCGCCATGACTCCTTCGTTCAGCCTGCCTTCGTTCTCTACCAATTTTCCGGCGAATCTAGCGGCCTCTGGTAGCGAAAAGAAGCAGCAGCCCATACAGGAATACACAAAAATCGAGAAACTTCTAAGCGCCCGCAAGTTGTTAAATAGAAATTGCAGAAACAGGTACCCCCTACACCTTTAT
The DNA here is from genome assembly GCA_034700785.1 of Rossiulus vilnensis. Lineage (NCBI taxonomy): Eukaryota > Metazoa > Arthropoda > Diplopoda > Julida > Julidae > Rossiulus > Rossiulus vilnensis. The sequence continues at coordinate 7,592 of JAQIXS010002791.1, forward strand.
ACAGCAGCTCGATGTCGAGTCATGAAGGGGGTCCCAAATTTCCCCCAAAAAATTTAAATTAAGCTTAATTTCTATTTTTAAAAAATTGGCGATAATATCCCTAAAGCGCCCAAGACCCCATTGTTCACTTTAAGAGCTATTTGTTAATAAAAAATAATTAAATGTAAGGTGATGAATGCATGGCCTCTAACCCCCCACCAGCCAACAGGTTAACAAAAAATTGTATTTGATTAAAATAGGGTTACATTAGCCATCGGTGAGTCACTTTGATATACCGATTACATAATTTTGAATGTTATCCATCCCTCAAGACATTGTACAGAATTTCTGACCACAACATTTAATGGTCATTATACATGAACATGACAAAACTGGGATCTGTTTGGTTTAGACATTAGTGTCTATGATTTTGATTAATCAATGTCAGCAAGATTATAACGATCATCATGTTATCATCAATAAAACCAATTTTCAGTACACACGGAATGCATGAACTAATTAACTAATCTGGCTGCTCTATTTAAAATTTAGTGCACTTAACAAATCTTGATATATGTGTCAATATTTAATAATTGATCAATTAAACATCATGCTTTTGCCACTTTTTATACAAGATCTCTCTGCAGTCATAAGGTAAGGTGTAATAGGGCGACACTATCTGGCAACACTGCTTATATAAAACCAAGATGGATTCCTTAGTGAAGCATACTATTATAATTTCGCATACAGCTTGCGTCTGTGGCAGCCATATTGGTCTCAAAAAAGCACTAAATGGAGTATGTTTTCAGAGCCTCCTATTCTATTCTTGTGTAAAGGAACTATTACAAAGGGGTTTAGGATCATATTGTGCTATCTCTGGCATACTTAACAAATTTCACATTTGCAGTATATACAGGGTGCTTCCGAGCATTACACAAATTCAAATGGACCATAGGGTACATTTCAACTGTTAATTGTTAATAACCATCTAGCGGTAAAAGTTGACAATGACAACACATTCATTGACGAAAGTGTCTTGGTATTCCCTATCATCCATATCAATTTGTACGGAGTTCGGAAGCACCCTTTATGTGGAAACTATTGCCATTAATGGCCATGGTCAATGAATACATGAATACAGCAGCATGAATTGCTTTCCATAATTAAACGTAATAAAGTCATAATATAGTAGTCTCTAGCGACCATCGTTGTTTTGAATTGCCTTGTGCATTTTTCATACAAGGTACTTAAAATAAGAGTTAATTTTAAAAAATAAAATAACCAGGTTCTAAATGCATGAATGCCTACTGTATTCAGTGGATTGCTGGGAGAAGTCGTACATTCTGAGGTTAGTATTGGGTTGCATGATTGGATACAAATAGAAAATACCCGATTCGCTGTCATCAACTTAACAGAGCACGTGCTTGAAATTGATAATAAAATAAGTCAATGGTAAACTAGATTGCATAAATTCACTTCCATTTAATTAACAAAACAGTAAATACACCGTTCTACACAAGCTTAAAATGAATTCAAGTGAAATGGAATTTACAAATGCGCAGCTTAATGCAAATTTTCAACTAAACAGGGTCCTGAAAATAAGAAAAGCTATGATTACATAAACTGCTATGTCTTCCATTCATTACACGAAATCATTTAATGTGATATTGTGGGCTTTTTATGCAAAAAATATCCCAATTAGAGAATTAAGCGTTTAGTTAAGAGTTGACCTGTATTGCTAAACTAAGGGTCTCTAAAGCAATGACATCCCAGCCCTTTAAAATGGGCATTTAAAGTTGGGATGGTCGAGTGTTTTGTCATTCTAAAACGTTGACAGCAATTTTTAAAAGTAAGGAAAAAAATAAGCTAGTGTTCTTTGTGCTTTAGGACCCCACTTGTTTTAACTACAAAATGCATTGAATTGACAACATACTACTCAATCAGTTATTAAAAACTATATTTTGAAATGTCGTCATTATGTTTTCAACACCCAATTTATAAAGTTCCTCTACTACGAATATCAATCACTTTTTTTTATTCAAGTTGAACTGAATGATTTCCTATTGCAATAATAATACTAACATTTTTAGTTGTGCACAACAAAATTCTTGATGACAAGCAAGGCCTGTGCAACACTTCCAACATCAAAAAGTGCTTCATTAATACTGATTTCAATTTTTTTTAATGTACATACATAGAAATATTTTGCTGGGTAGTTTTTTTTAAAATCTCAGCAAAAAAGAAGTGGTGAAAATATCTACATACTTTTCGTTGTATGGTTTAAATCTATATAAAGCACAAGTTTGCATTTACTTTAGGCAAACCAAGATATTCCTAGTATCAATGCAATAGGGTCATTAGGTTTGAGGTTTGTGTTCATGCTTGAAATTTTTTTAATTATGAACACTTACCATGACAGACGCTTATTCCGGTCATCTCAACCATCACACCATCCAATGTATGGCAGGTATGGTATCCAAGCAGCCAAATTCAATGATAATTCATAGTTGATTCAGAGCTTTCTTTGCTTCTTAGGCCTTGGGCCATTATATGGGATTGGAGTGTTATCAGTAATTGAAACGATATTTATTCCACTCATTTCAATTCCTTTAATAGATGCCTACAAGTAGAAAAAAATATTTTTCAGAGTACATCCTTAACAAAAAAAACTATTATAACATTATTAACAATGAAGTTAGTAAATATCCCTGACCATCATGAAAATGCAAGGACTAGGAATGCTATACAGGAATACCCTAATTCTATAGATGCAGGACTACCATATCTTGAGTTACTTGTGTTAACTAACTTACAAGCAATGCTGTCTACTGGATTTGACACCGTAAATCATTTGATGTTGAATAACTCATTGCCATTAAAATTTATAGAAGTAAAAAACCAATTAGTTTAAACATTTAATGAAAAAAAAAGTTAGTTGTACTTTTGGTGTTAAAGGGTAGCTTAACATGCTCTAGCTGGGTTGCTGAAGATAAAGCATTGATAATTAACTGCTTAAAATTGGTGCATTAAATGGAAAGGTTAATTTTATTTACTTAAATAGCCAGTGAGTCAATGGTAGTTTCATGTATGTTATATCAATGAGTTTTTTATGACCTGAATTGCATTTCACCTTTCTATGACTGCCTGTAGACACCTTAATCTATGTAAAAAGCAAACCTAATAATGATTATGTTGAATTTCCCTGACTTCTTAAAAGTCACTATTCTTTCACGATTTATTCTGCGTTTTCAATTTCCCAGGCAATTAAGGTTTTCCAAGTCAGGGGGAAGCCCTGTTTATGTAAGCATATGATTCAATGTTATATTATCATTGTAAAAACAAGGGGAAACTAGCAAATATATTGGTTTCTTTAAAATGAAAAGACACTTACCATTCGTCCTGGTCCCAAGCCTCTTATTTTCACCCTTATGTTTTTGACTCCAAGTTGAAGAATTTTCTGGTAAGGAAAGACAAGCATTACATTTTCAAAGCATACAGCACAACCAAAAAAATTACATAAATACAGTTGTGTTTAGAAATGTAAAGTAACTCCAAAAACGTACCATGCTTAAGGTAATTGCTGTTGCCTGGGCAGCTATATTCGTTCCTTTTTTCGCATTTTTGAAGCCCTCCATTCCCTATAAAACAAATAGTAACATTAGCTATATGCAGTAGCTAAACAGGAAGAGCTGTTTTGCAGTCAGATGGAACTGGTGTTCAGTCAAATTTGTATTTAAAACTTATTTCCAAAATTAGTTTTGGAATGATACCGCCTAGTTGTTTAGCTTCTCATGCCTCATAGTACCCAAATATCAAGACAGAACACTGATATTTGTGACAAGTCTAAAAATGAAATCTTTCAGTGGCACGTACAGGAACTTCTTTAAGCAGATATTTTGGTAAAAAATTGATTGCAATCTGCGTCCTGCAACACCCGCCACTCTGCATCCTTTGCAGCATACAGCAAGAAGCTCAAGGCTTTACTATGAACATATGAATAGGCGGCCGTGTGTGTGTGTGTTTCATAGGATCGAGTCGAGGCATAGGTCGGCTCTCCACTATTTGTACCCTAACCGTCAACCTTGTAAGAACCGGCTACTTTCACCTCATTGGATGAAAATAAAAATTCTACATATTCCCTTGCAACCCCGCAACTGAATGAAAGCTGTCTGCTAGCGACGTTACAGGACGTGACGTAAGAAAAATGCAGTAGTGTGGGGGCCCTTAAGGGGATTTCGGAAGAGACTTCTGACTGTACCGTCAATTAATTTAGCTGGGTAAACAATCCAGTATTGTGCACTACATACCAGTAGTTGATGGGACACTTATGCATATAAACAAATGAACATAGTAAAAACAAATTACTGCTGCAATGCAGCACCTAAGGACCTCAAACGTTGTTTTAACTCATCTTAAATATGTTCTATGAGATTGAGAACAGGACTCTTTAAGAAGGCCAGGAAAGGGGTTTAATACCTATTTCATCACACCAAACCATAACAAGTGCTTCTTTGTGGAAGGGAGCGGTATCATCCTGGCAAAAACATTCATCCGTTCCATAAAATTATCTGTCTAGGGAGAACTTGATTATCCAGAATGTTCTGCCTTCATTGTACCAATGATACAATGACCAGAGATCTAAGTCTAATCCAACTGAATGCATTCAATACCAGAATGTGCATTTGCATATATGTGTCGCACTAATTAATGATAGATGATAGTGTATGTGAGACTGAATAAATTTGAAGTTTGATAGTAAAATCTTTCTCGAAGACCACTGCCAATTGATTGGCCACTAACCAAGCCTGTCATAACCACACACTTTTCAACAAATCTGATGTTTACTATTCCAAAATGAAATTTTTTTAATAGTTAAGTAAAACGCTTAGTATTAAATGAATTTTTATTTTGTTACCATTAACTGAACCATGAATAAGAATTGTTTACTTACACATGATCGGTGAATCAGGTCTTTACCTAAAAAATAAGTTAAGATTTTAGTTACTGTTATGAGCAATGTTAGATAGATATTAGCTCGAAATTATTACGCATATGAGCCGAGTTTTAAATTGTATAATGCTTTACCAATGTTCTGAACTATTGACTCAAAACATTAATCAGGCATGCTTAAAATTATGCAAAATCCCTAATTTATTTTCTTTGGTAATGCAATATTACACATACATTCAAAAAACAATTAAATACTGCTTTAAAGTATGCCGTTTAAAATGCCATTAGGTGGTTGAGTAGCATATCCGGACTGCAGTCCAGATTTGAAGATTTGCTGTTGTTTTTGTTGTCCACTAATGCAACATTGTATTCGGGGGCTCACGATCCAATCTGTTGGCAGGCCAGTTTTGCTTTTTTTGTGGTAAACAAGACTTGGATATTCGAACAGATAACTTGTTTGTGGTTATTTCAGGAGCGCGTGAAATTCCGACAGTCCTGGACTTCGGATCTAGACTTATTTTTAAGCTAAAGAAAATTTGAGTATTTTTAAGAACTCTTCAATAATTCTGGGTGTGATAAGGTATTTTCAAAACAAACAAAAAATTAATGCTTTGTAATGTATTTATGATTTGGTAAATTTTCTGAAAACATTTAACCAATCGAAAAGCGCTTCCATTTCATAGGCCTATTTGTTTCACAGATTGTCTGCGTTATTAGAAATATTCGTAGCAATTTGCAGATCTAGATGGGGCGATCGATTTCCTAAATATTTGGACTGTATGATCAATATGTTGCTTCCCCACTAATATCCTGGATCAAGATCGAAGTCTTCATCGTGATTAATTTGAAAGTCTATAAAGTTAACTCATTTACAAATCTGGGAGAGAACACCATATTCACGGTTAGTGCAGTGTATCGTGGGATGCGATGTCAGGCTTATCTACTCTTCGCATATAAAATATTTACTGGATTTTTTTATAACTGTCTTTATTCTAAACGCAGCAATGTTGATCACTCCATGACATCGCAAAATGCCAGTAAGTTACCAGATAACTATTGTTTGGTTCAAACAAGACTATCGTGAGCCTATCGTTAGTCAGCGACAATGTCCACCGATCTAATGGAGAATGAGTCATGGGACAGGAAAGATTAACTGCACGGGAACCTCTTTCTATTGGTCTATTTGAATTTTAAAAATACTCTTGAGTTAATTCGATTATAGTGGTAATAGTTACCAGTGCTGCAGGAATTGATACGGAATACTTGAATGGTAATACCGCGTGACGCCATTTTAATCGAGATTAATCTATCTAACTTGCACATGAGAGCGCAAAAATGTTATCTAAACTAAATATAGATTAAGAAACCTGGTTCATGTATCACAGGTTATAGGAGGGCAAGACCCTCTTAATTTCACATGCAAGTGCCTCAGATTGTTCGTGGGATAGTTTGAGATTTCAAATGTTTTAAACTAAATTTCAGAATTCTGCATACCAGACATGGTAGCGCCAAATGACCATAATAGCAAGTCATTTCTTATGACAGCTTCTTGGCCATACGGACTACTTTATTGCATTGCATAAGCTGCCTAAACTAACCGTATTTTTTCGTGTATATATACTGCACACATACTTAATAAGCTTGCTATAAGTACCATGACATGTCGTCAACCCTAAATAGCTTTCAAGAGTGTTTAGTGCAGGAACGTATGATACTTTAAATCAGGGGATATCGCCTATATTCTGCGCATTATTAAACCCTGGCCAAATTGAAGCTTTACTCATTGCAAATTGAGGTGTTGGAAAAAAGCAATAATAAGCTTAGCACTGCGATGAACTCTGATCGTAGTTTCCAGGCTTATTATAATAATCCATTCTGATTAATTTTTTTGTATGTCACACCACACTTCGCGAAACCCTTACTTCAGTAAGAACATAACACGCACCCTCAGAATCAATATCATTTCACTAAAAATCAACTTTTAGGTTGTGCGCGCTCACTGGAAGTTGACCCTTGCTTAGTGTTAACAACCTATTTTTTCACTTAAAGCCTAGGTATAGGGAATGATGTTGAGACTAACAAATTGTAGCATCAGCGACACTGAATAAAATGACCTTATGAAGCTGGAATAAGACAAGCATACTCGGTTCCCACGACTTTCTTGAAAGTAAAATTCCCTCATCTTCACGTTTTTCCGTAACCAGGAAAAACTGAACTTTTTATCGCTATACTTTCATGACTTTGATATTCACACCCAAATGATATTTCTGGTAAAGTGTTGAAAAATTCGACCATCACTATGTTATATTTTAAAAGATTTGAGTCTAACTTTCCAGGTTTCTCCAGGTCGAGGGTTATTTCCGGTGAAGAGAATTTTTGAGAATTCGTCTATTATTCTTTAAATAGATCAACAGTGATTTTATATTAAACGAAATTTATAACTTATTTCAGTAGTTTTGATTGTTTGCATGTTTTGTGAATATGATGGATTCCCATTGGAATATTCAATTCAACTCTGTACACTACTTGCAGTAAGTTAACATTGTGTGGGAGGGGGGTACATTCCATCAACCCAATTTATTCGGTTGATTCCGTCGCATTATTGTGAAACCAAATCTCATTGCTATATAATTTATTTTAGATTAAGGATAGGCTATAATAAGTACGAAAATTCAAACGTCTAACTGCATACAAGAAATAAGATCAACTCACTAGGCCTATGTAACGTTGAAAAATTTGGCAACAATATTTAAGAAAAGGTTTCTTTACTGATAATATATACATTTTAGGACAATTTCTGAATTTTCTTCGGGCAAATGTAAGAGGTTGATCAGCCAAACCAGAAATTTTATTAACATGCACAGGCCTAGCAAATAGTATAGTCGTAGTATTAACCATATTTGATGCAGTAAATTTTTATAAACCCGATTACGTTAACTGATTGCATAAAAGTACAAAAGCCAATTAAGACATCGAAAATTACACCAACCTTTGTGATCTGTGAGCAACATTATGGTGTTGTTTTTAGTCACTTTGATGTGAACAATTGGTAACTCGTCAAACGGTATGCCAGCAAACAGTCTATTTGGGGTATCGCCATCAGGAAACAGTGAATGTCTGAAAAGATAAGTCAATTCTTAACACTAATGCCAAGAATGTGGCCTTATGAAAGTCAAAGAGCAATAATTATTCGGAGTCAAGCCATGGTAAGTCATTTAGTAAAAAATGTTTTCAAATATTCAATCGTTGTATTATTGTATAGCCTATTATTAATTAAATAAAACAGGAATCAACGGTTAATTTAAACGACACTGATGGTCATTATTATCGTCGGTATCATAGATTACATTCAAAGGAAAGAACGAAGGCTTAAGCCCTTTTGGCTGGCTTACACAAGGACATCTGACAACAAAGGCAAGTAAAAAGATGTTGTCGCACTCTCTGATAAAAGTCCACCTGGGTAGGAAAGGTTGTACCCAGAAAGGAAAGGGCCAACGATATAATATTACAGCAACATTAATTAGGTAAACCTTTTCTATACAAGTTTCAATGCTTCTCGTTCAGTATAGGGTGGCTCAGTGACTCAATGCTCGAAATTGGTGGATGCGAGAACGAATCCTTTCCAGGCTGGAAATTTTTAACGCATCTCGACAAAAAGTTGAACCGTACAGAAAGACTGCTCAAACGAAGTTAAAGAAAAGGTTCTATGCTTGAAGTCTATGATGAGGCACCAAATAATTTAGTGATTTTGTTATGTTTTTAGTACATGTAGATTCAATGTGTTTACTATAGATACGATTATTTTCCCTGTATCCAAAATGTATACTCATGAGGATCAGTTCTGCTTTATGATCAAGGTCAGTGTACCATTGATTAAAGTCGGATGCAGAACAAATTGCCAGCTACTGGCGCATTTTGTTGCCGCTATAACACCCATTTGAAGAACGTTTTTGGCAATACACATAAGATGCAGTATATTGATACATGTATTAACACTAGAGGGAGTTAAAATATTGAGGTTGGAGTGGGGGGCGGGGCTCAAATAATCGGTCGATCCTAACCCCTAGTACAAGTACCAAGGAAAATTTACGTTGACGTCAAAGACAAGTCTCTCCCCAATGTTACACGACGGTTGCTTTGCGTAAAGTTGACGCTCACGCTTTCTACAGAGGCAGTTTTGCAACTTTACTTGCAATTGCCACGGACATCCCATCTCAATGTACGGAACAATTTGTAGCCAATGAATGGCGATCTCAAAAATGCCGAATCCGAGGTGCACTTCGTTTTCATTGACTGGAGCAATACAGCAGACACCATTGGAAAGGGCGCGAGAAACACTATTCCTATTGGCTTAGAGCTTAAAACCTTCGGACTCAGTATGGCTACAATATAACATGTCTTAATAAAAAAGATGGCGTCTTTCTTGCTTGGGTGGGCGGAGCTTTGAGCGGAAGGGGGAATGTTTAGCGTGTTTTCCTTACGTTCCTAGGTACTTGTACCAAGGGGTAAGCAGATTCTTCCACACATCCACAATCTAATTTCTAGCCAATTTGTCTCCTCCATTAAACTGTTTAAATATTGCATTATCGGTACACATTGCATTTTTCCAATTTCATCAACAAAATTCTTACGTCTCTTTATGTCCCTAAATTCAGCTCTGCTCTGGCCAAATTTATATTTGTATCATGCAGATCGATTAATGCAGGATTTTAAAGCAATCATGTCTAAAACTCAGCTTGCATCAGGAAGATGGCAAGAAGTACAGCACTCCTTAGAAGTCTGGGGTCAGATGAAGCGTTTTAACACATAGGCCTACTTCTTTAAACAGCCGATTTTTAAATCATTATTCGTATTGCAACATGGGCATGTGTTACTTTTTGTAATTGCATATACAAAAACGTAACAGCCTAACAGCTATCCAAAGCTTTTTCATCTTAATGTAAATAGCTAGGACTGTTGAAGAAAAACCAGCAAGGCCGTGGACACCCTCGCCCTGTACACATACACTGCAATTACCGCGAAGGCGGTGGTGTATCCACTCACTTGTACGGACATTTATTGACACTGATGATTGTTCAACAACATTTTGATGCTGATAAGAATTCACTGAGTCAGTAGAGTAGTATCATACCATGAGTACTAAAATAATGTAGATCAATACATGATCTACATGAATTTTTAAGGCGAACTGGCTGTATAAAACCGGGGTTGCTAACGGATTCAATGCAACTGCCGGGCATCATGGGAGGCATCTTATTTACAAAGGGTGCCCATGCACAGTACTGCTAATGTTCATGTTTTTCAAGTAATTTCGCCAGTAAATTAAATTCAGCCGCACTCTTTATTACAGTCAGTGATTCGTTCCAGACACGTAAATTTAAAGTCTAAAGGCAATGTATGCACGAGTGTATCGTCTTCGTTTGTTGAAAAGTGCTGAATTGCCAGTTAATCAGGAATTGGACAGATCTTTAAAACTTCGATGCTTGTCAGATTAAAATTCCAGACAATTGCCTGGAAACCATCTCAGAATTTTAAGTTGGTCGAATATGCCTACATGAATATAGTCGTATTAACCTAAGAGTATACTGGGAAATCAAATGGACCAATAAAAAGAACGAGCCTCTTGTACAATTAATTAACCTTTCCCGTACCATGACTCATTTCCAGTCGGTGGGCAATGCCGCCGATCAGGCGTGATTGTCTTTATGAGGGAAGCGTGATCTATAAACTGAATATTTCTTGATTGGTTAAGGCTCAGTCAAATCTTTTGTTAATCCGACTAACTTCTATGTTGCGGTTATTTCTGCATTTTGTTATGGTCCTATCTACTATAAAACTGTTTAATACTAAAGTTTGAAAATTAAATTAGTAAAACATCAATAGATCAACGTTAAAAAACAACCATTCGAAAAAACGCCAATAAAGACCTTTTTAAACCCACTACTAAACTATCTATCCAGGGTTTCACGACAAAACGCCATGTAAAGAAGCAATAATGCTTAGTTTAAACACGAAACACTGTTTATGCTAAGCTGATCTACCCGTTTCATATTTTTGATCGACGTAACTGCGATGTTTAAAGTGACGGCTATCGGCAGTAGCCCATTAAGGTTTCTACGCATCTTGAACATCAAAATTCACCTGCTGCAATTTGTAAACAATGACGCATTCACTGGCAGCAGGTCAGCATAATTCTCTGGTAAAGCCTTGTAAAGGTAGTGGTGGATTTGCTTTTGAAAAATTGTAGATCCAACACTATGGGAATGTGCGACCAGAAAAATTTGGATAGTTTTTTTTCCAGGAGAACCCATAACACTGAGGACAGGGGATATCTTATTTAATCCTCATTGGCCTCGGAAGGTGCAAATAGGATCAGGATATTTTTAATGCGTTTGCAGTACCTTTCGGGTGCTTCGAATGGTTTAAAATAAATATTTGTCGATTGATTATGTAGCATTTGAACCATAATGTGCGTGCTAAGTCCTTGACAACTTTTGACCTCAAATGTACTAGTGTTAATGACGTTAGGGACTTAAAATCCACAATGTTCCCTTTTATTTTCATGATGTACTTGGTAAACATTATATAGCTTATATGACAATATGATTGAGACAATAGGTCTGCATTGAAAATGGCATCTAGTAGCGTTTTTTTACTTTAAATATGTAAAGGGCTGGTTACTATCCCTACTTGTTACCCGGGGTAATGGAAGGGAGTGGGTGGGGGCGCTTTAAGGGAATGCGTCATCTTGGCTTCCAAGTTACTTTGTGCTCCCATTCCGTTGTTTTGCCATATATTTCATTAATGTATCTAAAAGCATTATTCCCTGTTATATAATTCGCAATTCAGTTAAGACTTCCTTTGAAAGTGTTCTTCATGAAAACCCCATTCGTGGGTTCTTTAACCATTAGCCCAGTAATTCAACAGCCAGGTTGGTTTAAGCTGGGCTTTTATCTGATATGTAGGTTCGTTTTTAGTTAATTTTGGAAAATTTATATATTTTGAACCTCACAAATGCAACATTTCCTTAAAATTTTGTGCAATCGAGGTCATTTCTTACATGAATTTACCCGTACGCAGCTAAAAATCGGTTTGAAACTCAAGCACAGACTCTAGAAATAAATGGCGTCGTTGAAAACAACTTTGAACGAACACGACGACAACAACAAGCGGCAAAGGCAGCCATTTTGTGCAAGCGAAAACAGCGATTTTTGCGCGCAGCTATTTACAAAATTGGTATTCACTTACGCTCTCACAGCAGCATCCAAATCGACAGTCCTTTCGCCCTCCACTCCTTCATCCCTGTGGCCCACAGAAGCTAAAATAGCTTTTCTGTCTTCGGATTTTTGAAGCCAACAGCTTGTGCGTAGCCATCTTACCCGTGCTTTATCGTCAACAGTGGATTGGCAAAGGAAATTACTCGAAATACTTCGAAGCGCTAAACCTGATCTTATATTACTTCTTGCTTCGTCCAGAACTCCATTTTTTAAATAACTAAACGAATTTAATACAATTTTGCGTAACATTTATATTATTTTTTATGAGTTTTGCGCGAAAACGCGGCAGAAACGAAGCACAACCAACGCCTTCGCCGAGTCCCCGTCGAATGACGTTTTCTCGATTCCTTGATCGACGCTCGTGACGTAGCTCTTCGTGGCAAATGCGCAGAAAAAGCATCTTCGACAATTCGGCAATGCAAGTCTCTTGGTCAGACGCCAGTGTAAAAGGCCTAAGGGTAAAATAAGGCGACCGCATTACCGAATTCCCCCATTTGGCAAAGATTTACTGAAATTTACAGGGTAATCCGAAATATATTTTGGGAAATAATAATTTTGGCTAGTGCACTTTATAACATTTCATTCAGAGTTTTAACATAAAAACTAAACGGGAATTCATAAAATGTTGCTCAGCTGTATTCACTATGTTATTAATAAGCTAAATTGGCAAGGAATAGTAAAATTTACCTCATTTAGACATATGCTATCGCCTCGTCTCAAGTGAGGTGAATATGTTGATGCAACGAATACTTGGAAATTAAATGTAAATGAAACCTACGGAGTGCAGTTTTATAACTATTGTATTTGCATACACCAACTCATTGCTGAATTTAAACTAATGTCTAGAATATTAGCAAAATTTGCAACATGACTAACTTTATGAGCAAGCCTACCGCTAACCCTCATTGATAATATGCGCATCTCAACATCGCCTACTTTTAACTGAAAAATCACGCGATTTGAATCAATACGTTTTGATTGAAATTTGGAAATCGCGAATCAAATTGCGAATCAAAAATCATTTCCGTTGCATGCCTGCATGGATTCATAAATGATCCCTGATTCACATAACACGTTAACAATCA
>JAQIXS010002792.1:0-20880 GCA_034700785.1 Rossiulus vilnensis
CAAACGGTTTAACTTTCCTTGAACGTTGGTCCTAAATGGGCTACAACTCCTACAATGATAACACAGATAGTTAATCCGTCCTACACACATCTGAATGCTTTATGGCACTATTAGGAAATTGGATTATCGTAACTTAACCAAAAGATTTTAATCCGCTGGAGATCTATGCTTGCAGTGCGCTTAATGTAAGGAAGAAAGCAATTTTAGCAGCTCTTTAGTTATCTTCGTGTCCAGCTTTCACGATCAACGGGGCTGTGGTGGCCTGCACTGGCGACATAAGGATGTTTACTCAATTACTTGGTATTGTCAGAGCGCCGACAAATTGCAGACAGAGTGGGTTTAATCGCACCAAGGACGTTGCACTCATGGTCTATTGTTAAACTTGAAATTACTCGTATTAACGTTGGCCGCTCCTTTCAACCCGTTTGAGAAAATGATGATGAAGGATGATTTCTTAGGGATGATGAATACACTTTATTAGGTTTTCCGAAAACGATGAAGTGATCGAAAATCAAAATTAAGGTTGGTTATTTTTGCAAAAATAAAGTTGAACAAAACGATGACATAGTTAAGAAAAAGCAAATTTGGAGTGGAAAGTAACATGCAGATAATTTTGATTTATTTTCAGTCATTTGTTGTATTAACTGAATACTCTGTAATAATTAGAACCAAGTAACGTAGGAAAGAAATGCGACTTTAAAAACGTTGTGAGAGGACATACTAAACCTCTTATGCAAAAATATGTACATTTTCTGCCGTCTATACGGTATAACCATTAAAAAATATATTTTTTGTCTTTAAATGTAAGACATAACAAAATTAATTTTAAGGAAATAACAATAACAATAAAATATTGCATCGTTTTTATGTAGAAATTGAGTTCATATAAAGATTTTTTAAAAAAAACCTTACATATATCATTTTCCAATTGCTAGAATCTCAATAGAAGATTGTGGCATACTTCGCATTAGTATACCATGCAGTACAGCAATAGGAGCATACGAGCGTATATACCGTTTACCGATTTTTTTAGTTATGATTTAGGTTTTTCCAATTGAATCGTGCCAGTTGCTGCTGCTTTGGTGCTATTCCGTGGACTCTGTTGTCATTTCTATGGAGAGGCGGCCTAGCTTTATTCTTTCCAAAAAGGAGAAAATGCAGTCATAAATGACAAATGGCCAAGCATTAATCATAGAAAGTGACGTGTTATATGAAACCATCACGAAGGACCAACTCCCAAGCCACTGGCATCATAATTTCACGAGGTTCCTTCCGTTTGGCATAGCAGCTTTTTCTAATATTTCTGACACAGTTGGCATCATATTTAGCTTATCTTAAAACATCCTAAGATACAAATGATGTCATGCGTATTTTTAGGACGCATCTTGGGCATTTTTTGAATAGCTGAACTGTGCTATAAACGATATACACAATAAATAGTGCGTTACTGTTTGTTCTACGCCGACCTTCATTTACACCGAGTAATCCATGTGCTCCGCCAAATAGCTTCATTGTCAACACTTAAGTTGTACATTTTATTTGAGTCACTTTCCCTTTAGTGCTGTTATCAGTGCTATGTAGATTTATATGAGAAATTAAGTCTTTACAAATGAAGTTACATCATACTTTAATAACATTTATCACAGTAAATGCTAGAGATAAAAATCAACGTACTGAAATATACATATATATATATTTTAACTTTAAAAGGTTGACAAACTTGTACGCTTACAGTAGCGCACTCATAATGCTAAACTGTTTTCCAACAAGATTAATTCCTCTCACCATCAGGTCTGTTCACCGTACATTAAGTGTGCATGAGAAAAGTTATCTACATTTGTGTGGCTTTCTGATAATCATGTACATGTATTTAGTTGCCAAAGAATATGTTGCATGGCATCGACAACAGTGGTTGTTTATGAGAGGTCTTATCTACTGTGAATCTCTTTAAATGCAAAAAACCTACCTCCAAATAAAATTGTAACGCCACGCACTTTGCTTTATTCATGACTTTCTGCCATTTTATTTTCCCTTTTGCAGCCCATTCCGGTAGACACACGCTTTCAATGAATCATTTTGACGTTTTAAATTGCACGTTTGAGAAACGAGTACATATGCAGCCTAATATTATTACCAAGCAGGTACATGGATGTGATGGAAAGGGTTGGATGCGAACACTTTCCCAAATCTTGGATCCACGTGTGGGCTATAATTTCAATGGATGGTTTTCAGACTTGCCATATAGTATGCTGAGCGAGCTCTTCCTTGACTGAAATCAATTACACCCCCAAGACTACCCGCTCTCCATAATGGGCTAGACAACCGCTGAATTTCTAATCCCTTCTAATTCCATGCATGCTCGTGGAAGCGTGATTTAGATGGCCTGCGTTTTTGGCTCGGTGTTGCTCAACTTTGAGCGAAAATTGCCTGAAATATATATCGGCTGATGTGAATTGTTGTTGTAATAAACGAGCGATTCGAGGCATAAATTAATTAGAGAATTGTTTATGGTATTATAAAATTTGGAGAAATATGCGAGACTCGCACGTGCACACGTTGTGTGATTAAATTGAATGGACGCTAGCCGGGATCGTACAGTTGGCTGCACGCAAAATACTAGTTGTGAAGGAAATGCAATTTGCCACTAATGCAGTGCTTGCCACAGAAGTGCGCTCAGAAGTAGAAGTACGTTAAAATAGCCTTGCCAGTCTTAGTTTAAGTACAATTCATTGCAATGTCAATATTTTACCAAACTCAGTAAATTTTCTGTAGACAAATACCTCAGTGGTTTAATGACATGCAAATTCGTGAAACTGTAGCATTTAAATCTTCTATAACGTTGTATACATACGCACACGACTTAATTATGCTTCGTTAATTTAATCTTAATAACCGAAATCCATTTTTTTAAAATAATCAGAGATTGATTTGCTTTGAATATTTGTGCATTTCAAGATTTAAACGCATTGAAGTAGGCTACATGTTAGGGAGATATAAAACAAATGATTTGAAAAATGCATTTGAATACCGTACGCAGCGGCTGACACAACAGGCTTATATATCACTTTGTCTTAGATTGCATATGAGATGAAACAAAAACAATTATGGAATTCGATGTATTTATGGTATTGTTTCAAACTTATTAGAGCAGTTTGCATTAGAGGTATTTCTGTTATTTAGGCATTAATTAAAATATTATGTAGTTTATTAGTAATGTAATGTAGACAATTTCATATAAGTTTCTAAACCAACCACATAATGTAGCTTGTATTAAGTAGATATGCATGGTATTACTTGATTTTGTGATTTTCAGAATAACAATGTCTTTGTCGGTCTATTTCTTATCAACTTTCCAAATCTTTAGTTTGCTTAATTCAAATACAATGAGTACACGAGTAGTGTACACACTTATTGTTCATCGAGAAAAGTACATTTGCAAAAGCATGTTTATAGAGCGCTTAATAGAGTTACCCTGTACAGGACACCTACGTTAAATCCAAATTAATCCACAACTTCATTAGCGCTGATGCAATTACACTGCCATTTTCAGTCCTTCATTCCGATACGGGACTTTTGTTTCGTTGATAAATACTAGCCGGAATCTCATTTGTTTTTAATATGTGGTAGATTCCATTGTATAATTGAATGGTTGCCAATATAGCCGGTGAATGGCGCATACCAGAATCGGAGGCCATCCAAGGCAGCTACTATATGTTCAATTAGTCTTCCTAGCAGCAACAAAATTCCTATGTGATTTATCATAGCAAAGAAAATTAACGGCTTCGCGGACATATATTATCCAACATTGCTATTAATAGCGTGTGTTGAGACAGGTGCAGGGCTGTAAAGCGAGGTAAAACTGGATACATTGATTAATAGCAAATTTTATTTCACGCCAAAGCAAGAGCTGCGAAGAGCAATAGGCGGGCATACAAGCTTAGTCATTGTTTCAAGATGAATCTTACTAAGATAATCGTTTTAATCATGATGCATTACTTGCGCAGTTAATGCCTTCACTGAATAGAATCCTCTTTGTTACGAAATGTAATTACGTTGGTGCTAATGTTTGTGCAATTTTTATTCCATATACGCATGGAATTGGTGTTTGCAAATGAAAGTAGTATGCAGCCACTTAATACGTGAAGTGTTTTAGAGCTACCCCGGTTAACACGTTTGTGTACATGTATTTACGTCACGGGTTGAACAGAGTTTGAAGTACATTGCGTAAGAGGAACAAAATTTTAAGGATTGATCACGAGAGTATTTGTATACACAAACAGCATCGAACAAAAAAGTGTAAATGTTGAGTGATAAGATAACATTTCTTAGACACACTTTCATGAAAGTTATATTTGCATTCTAATTGAATGCTTTCACAAGTTGCATATTTATAAGGTTAGCAGTGAATTTTTTATATCAGATCATGACACATTAGAATTGTATGCACTAGAATGTCACATTAATCATTAGCGTTCAGTGGCTGTTCATCGAAAGTATTAGCCAACTCCGCAACATTTTCTTTAAATTCGGTATCCTTTGTCATCATAAACTCTCCCAAACCAATATACGCGTAGGTTTAATATTAATTTTTTTTAAAAGTGAGCATTATATTTCCTAAAATATGCCATGTTCTAAATCATTCCTTTTAATTTTGTCTTGTTAGTTATTATTCATACGTTAAATTTCTTTAAAATCACGCTTAACATCAATAAAGTTTGGCGCACGAATTCAGAGCTCATTATTTCTAGATCGTCTGCATAAAGAATTTTAAAGTAAACATTCATATTATAGTGAAGAAATTGAAAATTACGCAGCTAATCCAATATACGTTTCTCTGCGCTGCATACTGATTAAAAAAAACTATCATTGCGTAAAAGACCCATGCCAATGACTTGAATATTATTTTCCGAACTTTTTATTATTTCGAAAGAAGCTTATGCGTTTTGAATTTTGTTTACGCCTTCATTACTGTGTTGTTCAAACATGCACCTACTGTACGCCGCTCATTGAAAATGTGCATCCGCAATAAGGCTTTATCTCCTTTTAGCTGTAATTTATTAGCAATCAGCCGTGCGTTTGAAATAATTACGCTCTTAAATTGCATTCATATCCGTATCTCATCGAAAGCGTTCATTAAACAATAATTTGTACTTTCAAATCGTAACATAAAAACATTAGCACCACTTGAGTAGGGAACGAAGCTTCCCAAGTCAGCGTGATAACTCCCTCCTAATGCTCGAATTAAGACGTTTCTCGTAGTAAGTAGCAGCAATTTCCAGTCACCTTCCTATCTCATTAAGGCACAAGTTGAATTAGGAAATATAAAACAGCACGCATTCTGTGTATGCAAATAATATACATTTATTTGTTGCGGAAAGCACGCATTTCTTTTTACATCCCGCGTTGGCATAAGAGAAATTACCAGAAACGCTTGATTCATAAAGGAATGAGGCAGTCAAAATTTTACATTGAATGTATTGTTTGTAACACAAGAAAAGCTCAGAATTATTTTCAGTAGACTTTTTGACATATTTACCATGTAGGCCTACGGCAGTTATAAAGATATACATTTCCAAGACTTTTTCGTAAACCTATTGAAAACCTTCAGATTTACTTTACATGTCAAATGGATATAGTCGTTTTTAATATCATAATTTGCTGAATCGATTATTGTTGCTTATTCTTTCAGTAATAATTTTTAAATCCACTGACTTGAACCAGGTTTCCTACATTTTTCCTATATAGAGCCCGTACAGCATCCTTTGCTTCAAATACTTGTTATAAATGCTAATTTTTTTTCCCGAAAAGGATAAATTTACGGAACATTTCACAGTTATAAAATATGCCTATAAGAAAATAAGCAATTATACCAAGTATCAGAAGCAAGAATGTGGGAGTAGTTTGTTGCATATAATTGGTAATTTTCATCGTAATCATGTAGGTGACCCATTCGAATTATTCACCTCAGTATGAAGATTGATGCTCTTGTTCATACATAAGCCTACATTTATACTCAAATATTCGCGTTTGATTCAAAATGAATTCTTTGGAAAAATTCTATACGAGTTCTCGAGTTGTGCCTCGCTTTTATACTGCAAGCCATTTGTGTTTAAGCATTATAGAGAAAGAAATGTTCCATGCACGATTCCATTGACCCTATAAAAGCGGTTGAGCACCTGATCATTCGTAAGCTCGATTGTATTTCCAAAGTAGGGATTCGGATTACACGCTCACCAGTGGCGCACTAAGCCCTGATTTGTGAAATTAAAATGCGCGTATCCTATATCTTAATTGATTACTGACCATGTAACTGTCATATCACATGATCTCCACACGCAGTGACGGCTACTGTCTATGTTTCCGCGCCACGGATATCTTAAATTGCATGATGAAATAAACTCGGCTGTGCTGGATGTTTAAACACGTTTTATTATACAGCCTTGCTGTTTTAATTAAGCCATGTAATCGTAATTGTAGTTCGCATTGTGGCTTTGGGGTAGAAATGATAGCTAGCCACGAACGGGGCACATGTGCACGTTTCATAGGAATTAAGCGAAACCGTATCTGCTAATTATGACAAGGGAGATGAACTAAGTGCGCGGCCAACAAATGCGCCTCCATAACCCTGTAGTTGACCAAAAGCATCCGTGGTTGCACTCTGGCTTATCTATAATGTTTGCCGAATGTCCATGTACGACTAGACCCGACAGGCACCTTTAATCAAAACGCATGCAGAAGCTGTGCTCGAGATTACCAAAGCCTCATTTGATGGTCGTTGAGGTTATAGAAGCCAATTCGCAGGCAGCTCATCTCCCAGGAAATTATTCTTGATAAAATTACTAATTTCATCATATTCCCGTTGCTAAGTATGTCGTGCGCATTTTTAACTTCAACGCTGCCCGTTTTTACCCGAGTTAAAGTCTTAAACTCGCATGCAGTTTTTTTTTTTTTGCGAAAATTGTCCCCCTTTCTTTCTTGTTACGGTATTACCAGACGTTTAAATTTTTTCGGTAGGTACCCTCTGCTATCTGTGCATCGTCATGTTGAAATGTATAGTTTCCTATTGCTGCTTATGAGCTGTTTTGGAACATGGCATCACGATGTAGGAATTTGCGTGTTCCAATTACGGGTTTATGCAAATTCCTGTGTCAGTTCCTACATTCTCCCAGGAAGTGTCAAATATTGGAAACGATATGTTCTATGAAAATATGGAACCCACAATTTTCAGTAATTTACGAAACAATGATGAGTTCTAAATTTCATGAGAAAGATGAAAACTTACAAATTGAGAAAGATGAATAGTAATTAGAATTAAAAATAAATTGTTACTGCGTAGGTTTTTCATATGTTACCAACCATTCTAAATTCGATGATTATGTTTTATGGAGATATCTAAGGGCCATAATGCCACCTTGGCAAAGTTTTGTAGAGGAATTAAGGCTAAAATCCATAATTTGCGTGTTACTTTATAGAAAACGTTTGTCGTAGGCGTTCTTTTGATTATTGGTATTTATATACACAATTTTGGCATAAAGATGTAGTATAAAATCTAACATTTATCTCTTTTAAATTTTCGAATCGAAAAACCGCTAAACAATTTTCGTTATTTGTCCATCAATCGAAAGTTCTTTACCATCCACAGGAAATAAGTCAAGTAGTTCATGTTTACCTAGTCATGGATTAGCCTGTCGTTGAATTTATTTCGTCCTTCAATAAGTTATTCGCGGTGCATGCTGTTCAGGTTGTAAGCTATCTTGGTGGTTTTTTTCTCTCTTTTCCAATCTATCCAGGGCTAAAGCTGGCTTAAATGGCGAAACCCATTGCCGTGCATGAAATAGTGATGGCGCGAAGGAAATAGCATGAGTCGCAATTAATCGGGTTCGCCATCAGGGAGGCTGTATCCTAGGCCTAAGATGCGATGGATATAATTGCGATGGCCTTTCCGTGCTAAACTTTTGAAAAGGAAGGCAATTCCTGGGATAACTTTCTTTTATAGCTCGACGTATAAGTGTGTATCGTTAAGTTCGGATGAAACGAACGGTCCTGTGATGGCGGAGGTGGATAGCAGCACATTACGAGAACTGCTTTTACGCTCCTATTACGGGCTTGTCACAGTCTGAGGAGAATCTATCAAGGGCTCGGTAGAGTGTAAGCATCTTTATTACCCTCTTTAATTAGACGTTCCCTCGTGACTCCACAGGTCATTAGGCCAATGCTGGAAAGCATATACATGTACAAGTTTACTCTAGGTTCTGTGCGAGTATTTGCATGTCAAGGGTAAAACATAGGGTTTACAGTTGTGATCAACGCTTTCCCATCCTCTTTCGAGGGTATTAAGTGGGCGCTTTATGCTGAAAATAAGTGCGAATTAACAATTTGCTAAGGGGAGGATGAAGGTAGTATCCAATATTTAAGGGCGCTATGAAGATTTTAAGACGCCAGGCTTGGTGAAATTTGTTCAGCGAAAATCAACAATTCATAGACTTCGGATCGAGAATGGGGAGAAACAAGTATATATCCACTCTGAAATAGTTTCTATTTTTATTTCCCGTTGTTGGGAAGTTTTCGACTCATCAGAAAGCAATAATGTCGGCAATTGGAAAGTGCTGTTTCAACGATGATTTACTTTTTAGTTGAAAAAAAAATCCGAAAGATCGGCGACTTTTTATACCAGGTACTGTATTTGTTCTTTAGACCGGCAAAAATGTGCACCTACAAAGAAAAAATTATCCGCGCATTTTTTGCTTCAAATACTTTAAAATCAATGTTATACATGCATTTATTTTTTGCCGTGCAGATCTATTGATCTATTGAATTTCAAGGGCTTATATTATAAATAATTTAAAAGATATGATGCCGTTGATTTATATTAAGTTGAATAAACAAGAAAAAGCCACGTTTCCAGAAGTTATCAGATGGTTTTTTTCCATGCTGAATTTTTTTAAAAAAATATGATAGACCATATATTTATAGCGAATAACCAAATCTACATGGGGGAAAATAAACGTAGCATTTGTAATAACTTAAGCAAAAATTTGCTCGTTACAAAAATAAAACGATATTTTATTTAGTTTACCTTTAATTCTGTTTTAAGGACTTTTTAAAATAAATGCTTGATAGTATGTATACAAAACTAATGTACGTATTTAACAGTGGCGTTCATTTTCAGAATAAATTTGACGAGTTAAACATCTTTATTCATTGAAGCAGAAATTAAAAATTCCAATTTTCTTCTAAAATATCAATCAATAAAGATCTCATTCGAAAAGTTGTATGTAAGCGAGTTGTCACCAGTGTTATAAAATAATCTCAGCTCATATTACTTTTAAGTTGCTCCAGTTTTCGTAAAAACCTACTCACGAGGCTGAAAAATAAAGATATGTTAAACGTAAATAATAATAAGCCACTGACAAGCAAATTTAAGAAAAAAAGAAATATCGTTCATGGAACTCATAAGGGGATTCGCAATGTATTGTACGTTCCTTAGACGTTTATATTTCAATGCTCGAAAGTATTAATTTCAAAAACTGGCAACCATCCATTTACATGTAGATTCTCGCCCTTAGTATGCTCAACGTAAAGGAAATTGAGCAAATTTCATTGAAAAAAAATTATTCCTTCGAATTGGTAAAGTTTCGCCTTATCACAAAAAGATGCTTTGCTGAGCGATCTCTTTTCAAGCACCTAATAGTGATATCCACTTGAATACGCGACTTGTTCTGAAGTAGCAAAATCTGCATTTTTCCATGCCCTAGGGTAATTTAATACGCTTTCTCAAACCTTGTAACTGATGCATTGCCCCCGGTAATTTAAAATTGCAAGTCGGCATTAGCATGCGCTGGCATATGTAAGCCTATGAAATCTTGCTACTTGGATTCGGCCCATTGAAGCAGGCAATAATAGATTCAAATGAAGATTTTATTATATCTTCGGCATCTTTCGCTGCCTTATGATGCGTGAAAATAAATGCTCCGTCTAGCAAGGGCCCATCTAGACGGCAAGAATCGACTTAATGATTTTCGAAGCTGAAATCAGTTCCTGTGTGGTTTGCAAACGGGTTCTGGCGGAATCATAGCGCTAATAATTCAGTGGCATTCCTATCAATTCTTCAGTATGTAATGATGCTCATGTTAGGCATAAAAAATAGTGATCATAAATGTTAGTAATTCAATTATGAAACTTAAGGCGGAATGCCGTTCATAAGCCAGTTTCTCTACTTAATGCTTTTTATACTGCATGCATCATGGCGTTTCCTTGCTTGCTTCATACTAAGGCATGGGTGCTTTACAATACAAATTTTAAGAACTAGCGTATAGTCTCGTATACACATGTACTTTCAAACCTTGCGCTCATTTGTCTTTAACATTATATTTCTGAGTTTCTCTTAGTCATACGAGTATACACGCAAAATATTATTTTCCACTTATCAGCGTGTTTTATCTCTTTAAAATAGTTTTAAAAAAACTTGACTGCAAACTGAATTTGAACATTTCGTAGACTAGCATCAAATCATTCACAACCATGTTTAGTTACATGTAAGTGGTGCCACACAATTGTATTAAAATTATGGCAATCGAGTACATACATTACGTGTTTTAAGTCATGAACGATTTTTTACTTACCAAAGAATATCGGTTTCTTTTGTTCTCTACACATTGTCCTAAATAACATCTGCGATCTTATCAACTTCTTATTTTTTCAATTTTTATAAATAAAAATATGCATAACCCTTTAGTCTTCCTAGTCTTAGACTAGCATTAAATCAGACAACCATGTTTGGTTAAGTGATGCCATATTAAAATTATGACTACCAAGTACATACGTATCACATGTGATAAACGATTTCTTATTTACCAAAGAATGTCAGTTTCTTTTGTTTCCTGTACATTTTCCTAAATAACGTCTGTATGTAACATTGTTATCTACACAGGATCATTGCTTCAGTGCTGTTGTTTTCAATCGAGTTTATTAATTTTGACTGTATTTCGGTGGATACATAATGCTTTTTGAAATGGAAAGTTTGGCAAATTTATTATTGAAATGCATTTTGCACCAACCCAACCTTACATACATGTATATCTTCACATTTTATAAAGGAAAACAACAAGTGTACCGTACTGTCAATTCTTTTTTTTAAATATTTTTGTTCAGAAATATTTCTTTATACTGTTTCCGAGCTGAACAGCTATTTTACAATCAGGACCTAACATTACGCAGTTTTGACTGCTGTTTTTTAACAATTGAAGTGTACACGAATGTTATTTTTTTTTCGGAAAGCATATTTTCTAGCTCTAAATCCCATGTCAGTTTCTAGTTTGTTGCCGGATTTCTTCAGAAATAAATCATTTGTAGCAGACTTCATTTCATGACAGAAACGCCAAGGATTGTAGTTGAAACTCATTTTTCTTGTTAAGAAAAACCCGCACCATCTCATTTTCATATAATTTGTTTTCGATTAACAATCGCCACAATGACGCCATTCGTTGTCTGGGCCACATGTTAAGTCTCCACTTCGCTGCGTTGATTTTAAGTTTGAAGTCAGTTGGATTTTCAAGCCCTGTCTACTCTTGGCCTATTTTTATAATGGTTAAGGAAAATCGATACATGAATGCGTTACGTGCCTTTAAATACAGGTTTCGTGAGGAATTAATTGCCTAAATTAACAGCCTACTTGCTCAGTACTAAGCGTCTTTTAAATCACGCAGTATGCGACTCTAAAGTACCCTTAAAAGTATCAAAAAAGTGAAACTCTTTAAAAGCAACCAATAATTACTATCTTTATCATAAACTAATGGTTCTAACAATTGACTATCAGACTATTAACAATGCCATATGTGCATATATTGATACATTAGCACGTGATAGTATTCACAAATAGCAAGTTACATGTAAAGTTAAGGAAATTCCTTTATATTGTGAATGCCAGCATAAAATTTAACGAATGATAGTAACAATTATAGTTCTGTTCAACTTGTTGCAGTATATTATGAATATTAGAATATCAAGTAAAAAACCTAATTTTTCTCAGATTACAGCTATTTGCAATTTTTTTCAATATCTGTATTTATCCGTATTTGGCTTAAAAGTACATAGTGGTAAAAGTGATGTTGCTGTCAACATTCTTTATATTGTTAGTTGTTACTATCTTCGAACAAAATAATGAAATGTAATTTTGAAGAAGGCTGTTTAGAAACATTTATGAAATGGGATTATTATAAAATATATATTGGCAGGTGCAGTTTTAATACGTTTGCGCTCAACATACTTCAATACGTTCACTTTAAATATTCTAGGTGGGATATTGATATTTTGTAACATTGCAATGAATTGTTGAGAAGTTTTCCTAGAAATACTAAAATACCAAGGCAGCTATTTTGTTAAATGAAATGAGACATACTCTTTAAGAAAAATGCAGCAGTGCCAATAATTCAGAAACGCAGTTTCCTCATTGTAAGCATGCTTATGTAAATCGCACAATATTATTTCATATTATAGCGCTGAATATTTTCAAACGTTATATTTTCCATTACCTTGCATATTCTCATTTGTGCAAAAATTGTTACCTCCTCAATCTTAATTAAAACGCCGCAGGGCAAAATGCATGGGACGAAGAGATATGAAATAAATTTAATTTTGTGCTTATTGCTGTTTAGGGAATATGATCTGTCCCAGAAAGGAAAAAATCGCAGCTCTGCAATGGAAATGGTGATATTAGTTTTGAGAAGATGTGAATGAATTCTTGCTCGTTGAGTTTGCTATCGACCTTATTGGCTTAAAAGGCTCACATAATCTAAATGCAATGTAACGTGCTTATAACGTAAACAGCAGAAATTCGCAGACTTTTAACTTTTATTTAGGTTTATTAAAGTGGAGCACTTTTTTATGCATGTCTTGCTGGTAACATATTTTTTGTTATCTAAATTTCACTATTATAGAAACAACTTTATTAATTTAGTTCAATTTAACAAAGTATCATTTAATTCAGCGAAGATAAGTCTTGTGATATTGTGGTGCAATTCATATTCGACAAGAAATTCACCTAAAAGGAATGCCTTTAAAAGCAGTTTTATCACTGACGATATGCGCTTAGAAATGTATAATAGGAATGTATAATTAGAAATGTATAATCAGTACAATAGATTGTACAATGAGTATTCAAAATTTATCCTTTGGCTATTAAAGGGATTGGTTAGCTATCCTATAGTGTGCCCACGACTGGAATATTGCTGCACAGTTTGAAATCCATATAAAAGTTGATCTAGGCCTAGGGCCGCTCTAATTGGCCCACATGAACGCTTAATCCAGGAGATCGAACTTTGCATTTTATAATCTGCTCCCTGTTTGTGTTGGACTGTGTTGTCCATGTGCACTGAAAAAACAATTATGAGGTTAGGCACTTTCACTAAACAGGGTATTTGCTTTTTAGATATTTTATAAACACTAAGATGTTTGTATCTTCAATAATTGGATTTATGAATGTGAACCAACTGATAGCAGCGCAGTGCATGTTGAGTCAAGCCAAGCACGCTTTTGTGCCAGGCGCTAGTATCTACATGTATTTGGCGTTATGAAACGTAGATTCTGCAAGCTGTCAAATGGGCGAGAGGAAATGCCAAATGTATCCAGTCTTGTTTTAAACCGTAGCCCGTCAGAAGTTATACGGAAAAGATTGAGCGTCTTGAAGTATTCATCTTGTCAGAAATCATAGGCTGGGGCTTATGCGGATTCCCCATTTAAAAGACTCGTTTTGGTGCACTTCCCTTTCAGTGCTATTCCAGGCAGAGTAACCTGAATTTCTGCCGGATGTACGGCCATGAAAGAGTAATGGACTCGTAAATCTCCGATGGCACTGTTGCAGCCTTTAGGGTTTTAGATTTTATGTAACCCACGGTGTGCATATTATCTTTTATGCGGTCCCCCAGCATTGACAAAATACACTCGTTTTTGCATACGTTGCTTTTTTGAAATATGAAACTTTTATTGGCAAAATTGGCTATCCATGCAGATACAACCCGGTGACCTACCAAGTCTTGCCATAATTCCGCTCTTGCAACTGGAAGTTCATGTAGCGACTAGCGGTTAGGGGCCGTCCTTAAACGTTTGGAAGAGGGGGATGTGGAGAGGAGAGTTCATAAAAATCGGCCGATCAGTGACTAGAGAGGGAGCTGGGGTCAGACACCATTATAGGTTCACTTTTTGCTTCGGAAGTGTTTAAAAGCTTTTAAGTATGTTAAACCTATCAAGTAAATAAGATGTCTTTATTGATCAATGATCGTATTTGACGATCTGTTTTTTTAAATATCTACAAAGGACATTATTTCTCAAGCATTTATTTGTAATATAATGAAGTGTTAACACCATAGTCCAATGTGACAACAGGTGTTTTTTTAATGAGGATTCCTTTAGTATTTAAATGTAATGGATTGTTTAGTCCTCTTTTCCAAGTAAAATTAACTAAATGTAACTGAACCATTCGGTTATTTTTAACTGTGCGGGATTGGGTATTGGTTTGTCTAATTCAGCCGATAATAGGGACGTCGTTTAAGAACGATCTATATAATTATTCCTTTAATGTTTGTTTTGAGTATGCTCTTATGAAAATTATAGACGAGTAGAAATGCATTTACCGTATGGATGGATCAATACTTGTAAAACGAAGGAAATATCTAAAGGAAAGTTATAATTATGAAGTAATCTGATATGAAACCTCAAATGTATTCTTAGACATTTTGGTTTTGAGTGTTTGTTATAAAAAATATGGAAGCTATTTTTAGATGCATATACCGCTTTATTAATGTATACAAGTACAAAATAACGATGCTAGACCGTCGCAGTTCATTAATGAGTTTATTTTTTAAATTCATGTGACGAAACGATTGATTTTGAGTGCCTGTCAGTTTTTTTCATTTAGGCGTGTGAAATATGCATATCAATTCGAAAGCTATTTGCTTTGATTGCACTTTAAAACGTTAAAAATAGTTTGATCTAAAACCTGCAAACCTGCAAATAGCCTAAAACTTTGACTTTCTAAAATTACAAGTAGGTCATTTTTTCTTCTTTTATTGAAAATATCTAAAGTAAAGTCATTCATTAATATCATTCAGCGAAATTGAAAAGGGTTTAAGTAGCGAAAGTAGCGCTTATCTTGATTGATTAAGCATGCATGTTTAAACATTTCATTGAATCCTATTTATACGGACCTTTCTTTAGGGTTAATACTTATTTAGCTGTATTCAAATACTATCAGTAAAAAGGATTTTAAAAACCTTCAGCCTATTACGGGCAAGTATGAATTGCCGTAAAAATAAGCTCACTAAATTTATATAAGTATTTTTTTTACTTCTATTGAAAATGTCGAAATGAAAATCATTCAGAGAAATTGAAGTGTTTATGAAGGGAAAGTAGCGCTTATCTTCATTGATTATGCGTGCACGTTTACACATTCACATAAATGTATGTTCATGTACCTGTGTAAACATTTACCCTGTATATAAAGCATTACCGGTATATATATATACACATGCATGTATAAATTTATCGGTAATGGTGTTAAGCTTGACATCGCGCTTATACATGTATGTAGTTTAATTACTACAAATACTTGTATAATGTTTGCATTTTTGAGCTTGTTTCAAAATTCATCTTTATGTATCATCCATTGCTCTTCTTGGAAATAAGTTCAGTAGTTTGACCACCTTTACTCTGTTTTTACTATACCGTTATATTTTATGCCAACAGCCGCCTAAATATTCAAAAATGTTTAGCTCCTTAAAGTCTTACAAATACTGCCTGCACAATCTGCAAGTGTGTTTACAAGAAGGATTTAAACTGGAGCATTAATTCATAAATATCAAATGTACATATTTGTGAGTTGAGGCCAGTTATGTAGCCTAATTCGTCAATCGATTTTTATGCTACGTGCGCTTAGTTTTATTAGTGTATGTTCAGGGTTTAACCGATTAAGAACCGAGAGAAGATGGTTTAATGGTGCCTTAGACAATTTTGCCAATTAGTCATAAATGCTTCCCTTATCCATCTCCTCAACTTTACCCGTGCCGCATTTTACATCTGCAATCCCGTTCCGTACAAGACATGATTAGACAAAAAGAGTTTCAGATTTTTAAAGCATGAAATTTATTGCATATTCAGTTGCTCAAAAATAAATTTATAAATCAGGAGAAAAGAAGCCTGCAAGCAAATTGTGTACGAGATGATAATGATATTGTGATCATGTAATTAGCTTGATTAGCCCGTGATCGTAATTAACAACGCGATGCGTTTTCGTAAACAGTTCTTTTATTAAGTTAAGCGTCTTCGACAAAAGATGAGGCCCAACATGTATAGGAAAGTAATTGAAAAGCTAAATGAACTTAAACTTATAAATCCACATCTAGAGCATTGTGCGAACAAACAGAGCGTGAATGGCTCCCAGCTTAACGACTAGCCTGATGCCCAGGCATGCTGTCTATAAATTATGCAAGCAATTGTGCGGAATTGCATTTCAACTTGATTCTTAATTAAATTTCATTTCGTAATAGTCATTTAATATTTATACAATTAAGAGACGAACGCGTTTAGATTTACGAATGCTAGCGGTGCATCGTGTTGACATTTTTAATTAGAATTTTCATGATGATTAAAAAATGTCACTAAATTCACATGCAATTTTTTCTCAATTTTGGACATGTTTTACATATCTACCCATGTCATCATCTGATGGAAACATGCATCGTTATGAAGCAAGGGAAATGCTTGATGTTGTTTGAATCGAATCTATGGAGCGTTCGTAAATTATTTACACAATTTCGCCGGTATACACCTTTAGTTAATTCGAATACGGTGTAGAATTTTTAATACCATGCACATTGGTGTAAAAATAATGTCATTAGATGCTGTTAATGCCAAAAATGGCACAATAGCATGGATATTTTCGTTGTCTAAACTAAAATTATACATAATTTTCTTTAGGACATGTGATTTATCGTAATGTGGAAATCAAAAGTCGCTATATAGAAAGTTTACTCCTTGAAATGGACACTAGTGGTCTATTTTCATGAGCACAGTTGTAGTTTTGTGGGACTCGACTGAGTGAGATCTTGACGCGTTAATACATTTTCCCTTCAATGCATATGCATACACCTAATCTTCTATGACTACCTAAGGCCACTTTAAATACATTATGTTAGGTTACAGATACCTGAAGTAACTAACGTACCACTCGACGCAATAATTAGAGAGTAGAATCATATGGATAGTGACCTGAAGTTACGATGTTGTTTTCGATGCAGTATTCAATCGAATTGTACTGTAGCCTGCATGTGTATTGGCGTCTTAAATAAAGATAAGGCAGTTATTCAAATAACCATTGTGTTAGGGCTATTCTGTTCATTTGGAGATTGTTTTCTCAAATCACTTACATGGTGGTTGCATTCAGAAACCTTGAATAGGAAACCAAACGGAAATGATAGTAGGATTTCATTCTTTGTGTCTACTGTATCATAGCGATGCTGGGCGAGCATCAATGCTTTGGGATGCTCCCGACCTACTGTTCTTTCACAAGTAGGCATAGTCTGTATGCGTCACTGTACGCCTAGATTATAGATTACACAATCGATATACTCGTTACCTCTGTGCAATTCAGTTAGAATCCTTTTGCAGACCTTGTTGTTCCATATCTGACTACACGAGGATGCTTTTGTCCTGAGCTCGTAAGCATCTGAGTTAGCCTAACCCTCTACTGCTGATAATCTCGATTCAATTCATTGTTGACGAATTGAGGCATCGAGATAGCATGGCATATTATAGGTAAGATACAATGGATACTGCTTAATGTGATCCCGTTGGTACCAGGCTGTATTGATGACAATGACCGGATGATTCTAAAAGCCAAACGCATAAAAACAATCAAATAAATACGCAGTAGATGTCTAATTTGGTTGTTTAATATCAAGATGTACATTTTGTACAAATTATACAAATACTTGTTCATCTCTTTCACCTCGGCGTAACTTACAGCCTGATCGATGCTTTATTAGACATACGGCTGCTAATTTAGTATTTATTGCCATTAGGGTTTACTTTCTAAGTTACATTTCCAAGCCAAAAATACCCATTTGTAATACATTTTGTTTAGTCCAAACATGTATTTTTGAATATCTTGAATATAATTTACATTATATTTCAGTCATTACGTAGTCTCGTAAATTAAGATCGCCTGACAATGATTGCAAATTGTGACCATGCATGTTTTTTTAATATGGCTGTCTACCGTGCAGCTTTTACTAAAGATTATAATTTTATTCAAAAAATTTATTTAACACAACGACATTTGCGAAACTGTGTTAACTTGTTTTGGTATTTTTTTAATAAGTGTTGATATTTTTATGCAGTGTATGTTGTTTTAGATTCTTTAAGAGCTGCAACTGGAATGATGAATCATTATTTTGTCTAGACCTCTTATCGCAACATGCGTCCATAATAAATGGACCAAATGTTTAATAAGTCATGGAATCGGGGATTACTTTTATTGAGTATTTAGTGAAGGAACAACTTTAAGCGCCATTAGATCCATCTATAACATAATTATCCTCAACCATGTGATCAGGTTTATAGCTATTGCTTCAAACATTTTATAGACACAAGGCTTGTTAAAGGTTTCACAATTTGATACTTATTGCAATGCAATATCCTGAAAATTAGCTATTGATTAGAATGCTTTGTTGAAGCACCTAAATGGTCACTATTTCCAGTGTATGAATGGCAGGTGAAACAATACTAATTAAAATGCGATGACAAATTACTTTCAATTTACCAAAAATAAGAAAATCGTTTTAAAAATGTGAATATTAAACTGGGAATATTATAATTAATATTTGCAATTGTATTGACTACTCCAAACCAAAATATTTAGATGAAATGGCCATATTGTTATAGTATGCACACATGTGATAATTATCTAATATTTGCTGTAATATATTGAAATTCAAATTGTTTAACAAATGTGAACACAATGAAAATGGGTTCATGGCCATGTTTTCTTGTCGACACACCCGATACTTGTCGATGTTTGTATCTTACCCAATTGTTATTTGCCTATCAGTATGATTAAAATTAATATTTTATTAAGTAATTAATTGTGAACTGGAATGGTACACTTTCTTTACGTATTCCAAACCGGTTAGTCCAATAACTCTAGGACGAACTGTATTGTTTTTCGCATTTCTAGTTTTACTTAAAGGTAAAACAAATGTGTACGCGTTCTAATTTGATTACCTTCTAGCAATTACATGTAATTAAACAAGTGCATGAATTCAAAATAAGGCGCCTTCGGTTTTACATAGTTTAGAGGTATTCTGCCTTGGATTTGCCATGTTTGCTTGCATGTTTAAGCTAGTTAACGAGCACTACAAATATTTGAAAGATTGATTACACACATGTTGTGCCGCATGCTATTCTGTATCTTCAATTATCACTTAACCAAACACGTAAAATTTCCTTTCATTTATCGCAGCCCATACGTGGCCAGTCAAATCTTCCTATTGAATTTGAAAAAGCCTCGCATCATTTCTGGATCCATTCCTATTCATGAAACAACTCGTAATAATATTTCAATTTTTTTTGTTTTATTTTTGTAAATGATTTTGTAACTTATTCACTACACCTTCTAAAGGAGAAACAAATTGTTTCTTATGATACAAACGTTACAGCATCTATATAAAAACCTGTAACATTTTGTTCAAGTAATGTTATTAAAAATATAAGGTGCGTATGCTTCAAATATTCATTAGTTTTAAAACTCAATCATTCCTTCTGTATTGCATAAACTTTTTGCTTATGAATGGACAACTTTACATCCGTATACATGTATACGCATAGTGCATTTTAAACCTCAACAGTTCGTCATGCTTTGTCTGATTCGGCTTTCTCTATTCCAGCTGCTCTATTGTTTCATGCATATTTTACTTCGTGATTTCATAATTCATAATTTCATATTTCCTCCCTCCGGTTGAAATTGTCTGCTTGATTATGCATTTTTAATCCTTGGGTCATATTCATGTTTATAAGCCAGCATAACGACCGCTCTAATCGGAAAGACTTGCTTATAGTGTCCCGCTTTTTCTATTGGCTTATGCAAAGATCTCATAAGCTGATGTCCGATAATCTTCATTTAACAGTCTGCTTACCTTTTTTGCTACGATATACAACGTTTGCCTCCATTGAAGCATGAACTAAATACAATTGCGGGATAAAAACAGTAGTAACAAAATACTGAATATATATTTAGTTTATTAATCAGGTTTTTAAATTTCTCTTGCAATAAAAACATGTCATTCTTAAACATACAGTTGTACCTTCATGATTAGTTTAGATCATCTAATTAGAACAGGTTTAAACCTATAAAAATAATAATAGTTTGCCCAATTGTAATGCAATTTCTGTTATGGCATATTCTCGGCTAACGCTCTTAAATTTCAATACCGAGCATGTTTGGCTTAATGGGGCTAGCTTTTACACTTGGCATTCGGAAGACAAGGGCTCGAAACCCGAGTCGACCGTTCTAAATGGTTTCTTTCCCATCTCTACTCTTACTGCCGCCTATTTCCTCCTTCCGACACGCATGCGGCCACGGTTGTGAGAGTCGTAAAATAACCTCAATCAGCCAACCACCCAACCAAAATTGCAGTTTGGTGTAAGGGAAAATAATACGTTTTTTACGCCTGAGATTGGAAAAGGCACGATGCTGCATCGCTAATAAAAATGGCGGAATTTTAGTCAATCTTAATATGAACAATAATAAACACCATGCTTATTTAAATATTTACAGAATCACTGTCTCATTTTCTGCTAGGATGGTAAATTTTAGAGCAGAATAGTTGTCTA
>JAQIXS010002793.1:0-20873 GCA_034700785.1 Rossiulus vilnensis
TCCGGAACGCCGTTCCGGCTCGTAAAAAAGTACCGGAACGTCGTACCGGCGCGTTCCGGCCCCACTACACCCCTGATGTTGTAAACCCTGTGAAAAGACGAAAGGATTTTCGAAATCCTTGCCCACAACTTAAAATTACGCAAATGCGAGCTAATTTATCGTATAAGAGAATAATATTCAAAGCAAGTACGAAGCAAACTAAGTTAGTAGAGATGAAAGCGAGGAAGCGTATGTACACTGTACACTGTACGGGTACATGTACGTATATACGAGTGAGTCCACGACATCGACGATAGAAATAATAATTATAGAAGATTTCCATTATTAAGGAAAACCCATTTTCGCGCCTTTGGCTTCTCATAATAATCATTAAGAATTCATAAATTCATTTTTTGAAGAAGTGGCTTTAAGCGTTCTCAATTAATGTAAGCTCCTCTCTCTCTCTCATTTGCATATAACGGAAAACGAATCAACGTATAAGAGGATTAAAGACAAACGTTTAAAAATTTGCCAGTCGATTTTATGCACACGCCACGCTTCATTCGACCTTTTACATGTAAGGTAGAATTAGAAATGCGCAAATAAAAAACAGAGAAAGAAAAGTTTAACCATCGAAAACGACACGCTGCCAGTTTTCTATGCAACGTTTGTTTAGAAATATTTTCACCTGATCAAAAGACTGTTTAATGTTATTAATGAAGCGAGCGCAGTATGCGAGTGAAATTGTTTGAAAAGCAAGATCATTCCTGAACAAATTTAGAATGTGTACAGAATACAGAGTACACGTACTGCATTGTATGCCTGTATGTACATTTACCCTCTTGGGTAAATCCATGAAGATACATGCGCATGCAATGTAGTTCAAAAATCGCAGTTCCCTTGACGTGACTAGTGTTTTACTATATTTATCTCGTATAAAATGTACGTTCGTCATTATGATTTTAGTCGTTCTTAAAATAAATCGATTTTAAGTAGCTATATTTTTTTTTGTCACGATCTTTCAGGAATTTAAAATGCGCACGATTCTCTCCATAGCTCATAGTAGCAAACACAAATAAACAATGAAAAAGAAAAAGAAAAAAAACAGAGCAATTTTATCACAATTCGCGCAGCATTTCTTTAAATTTGCATCGATTTTTAAGGAATGAACGTATTTTCTTTCAGTCTTTTTAACGTTTAACGAGCCTTTCATAAATACCCATAGTTTGAAGAAGAATAAACCCATCCGTAGCACGAGTGATAAGAGCGATTGTTCTTTCAATGCTACGATTATACGCCAGATAGAAGAAATACAATAAGGCGACGATGCCAAATCGACGTTCAATCAAAAAAAAGATGGAAATTGAGACGGAATAAGCCAGAAAGCGAGAAAATCCAGATATTAAAAAACAATTGGGGGGAAAAAAGTGTTGGCAGCCTGTTATCAGACGCACGACGAGCTTACTGTATGAACTAAACTTTCATGAAATCTTATGGCAACGGAATTGACGACGATGAATTTCTCGCATCGTTAAAAATCGAGATGCAATTATTCGGAGACATTTTTGTGTCGTTAGTTTCTAAACATTTAAACCCAGAAAATATACCATCAGAGCGATGGCTTATTGAGTAGGTTATCCTTAACGATGATCTGAATAAATGAGTTGTACATATCATGGCGCTTAAAGAGCATTTTTCCTATAAATGTACGAAGAAATATTTCACAAAAATGTGCAGCGCTGGTTATTTTTTTATCTCTATTTAGGCATTCAAGGTGGTTTCTAAATACGTACTACATAATCTAATTATCTAAGCAATGCGTGAAACTATGTCATACGTTTAAATCAAATTTAAAATAAACTCAATTCCAGAATTTAGTAAATAAAATAAAACGAAACACTCAACGAAGATTTTTAACAAGGCACTCGAATATTTTAAAATATGCAGTCAGTGCAAATACAATTAGACCGGTAAACTAACATTATTTATAATAAAAAAATGGAAACAATATTCTAACTGAAGTAAAAAAAAGAAGTATTTAGCTACTGCAGTCGTTAAATTGAAGCCTAAAGCCGTATGCGATTCAACGACGTTCATTATAATAGGCTATGATCATTATCCCGAGACAACTGACTATCAAGAAACGATCCGAGTGATGAATTGTATAGCGCACTACGCGTGTACATGTACATCGTATGCGTGTCATTCCATACTTATGCTCTGGGCCGAATTCAGAAAAAAAAAAGACAAGGGGTAAAGACCATTTGCTCTGTCTCATTTTTATTTTCAGAACGGTTTTGCGGTTGTTGCGCAGGTATAATTTGCTGACCACACGGTGAGTCAGTTTTGACCCTTTGACTCCTCCCCTCATTGAATCGCCACTGCTTTTACTAGTAAATTGGTTTTTTTTTGACAATCAATGATGATCTGCTCATTTTCTTACAGTCAAACATGGGCTATTAGTGTGACATTTTCTGAACGCAATGTTTAACTACACCGAGGACAGATCATATCGAAAATTTCAAAGAAAGATAAAGCCGGAGAACATATATTTATGGAATTTCAATAAATAACTATTTCAAAATATTATAAAGCAGACCTTGCGCAATGATTACTGTACTACATTACCTTCTGAGAATGACATTACTAGTTATCGTGCGACGTTAACTGAAATGGAATGTTTGCCAATAAGGGGCCATACATAAAGAAGGTCCTGGAATTTTAATGATTTTAGACTCCTCTACCCGCCAGTGTGCAGCTTTTATTATTTGAAAAATGCTTTCATATTGAACAAAATGTATTATAATATTATTTCACGTTTATTTATAAGCATCGGATCGATAGTGATACCTATCATACACTCGTAAATACAGTCAGCAGTGAAGAGAAATATGTTTTGTTTAGGTTTCAGTCATTTATTTCTGCATTAAATTCGGAAATTCCAGTTGACTATCCGGACGACCTCGCACATTTCCCTTCCCCGAGCGTCCTTTATGGAAGACCCCTAATGCTGTGAATTTAACACGATGGTATACGGTTGGCAAGTAATGAAGGAGTAATGACTGTTGGTATTGTCAAATGATCGTGTAAGGTCTGCTAATAAGACAAAGGTCCATTTTTTTTGGGTCGAATGATCGAATCCTATTCTGTACATCGCGAGCCTCGTTATCGTGGATCCGCGAGTTCGATTTTATAGAAATTGGTGGCCTCCAAATGGTTGATTTAACCTTTATACTAATCGATCTTATTTATTCCTCCTCTCTACTGCGCCGATGCATCAAACATCGACCTAAATTTCTCGTCTTATTCAAAACCAAACTAAACTTTTTTTGACCAAGAACGAACGCATCGAGGCTGTTGCGTTACGCGCTCAATTTATGCGCTCGCCATCATAATGTCTACGGCGTAACATTTAATTAGCCATTAATTTTAACGACCCAGGCGATGATGATAAGGAAACTGCAATTCATAAGGGGGCAAAAATGATGAATGAGGAAACGCCTTGACTCTTCAATGTCGTTAACGGCGTGGCGAGTCAATACGTGTACGCGTTACACAGTCAACGGTACGCAGTCTAACAGAGGTGTTTGTTTTCAACGTGAGAATTTGGTTTACTGAGCTTCTTGAGAAAATACAGTATGGCTTAAATTTTTGCGGTCAAGAGAAATGCGATGTTGCCTCGATCCAACGCTCAAATCGGGCGGATAGGAGAATAAATTTCTCATCACTTATCGATTCAAATAACGCAATGACTATCCTTTATAAGTAATTTACAAACGGACCGAAATTATAAATGTCAAGTTGTATACGCGTACGTTGCACGTGCACGTAATGGTACATTTATAGCACGATGTACGTGGGATGTGCAAACACTGCAAAGGACATAAACAAAACTGCGCGTGATTCGGCGCAATCAATCTCTATACGGTTTAAACGGCTCTTTTCGTTTTACTCCTTTTAATTAAAGTCAGTTGCAGAACGCGAGTGGGTTGCGGTTAATGGATCTTCAACGTTGGCCCACGAGGTAACTTAAACGTGCACAGAGAGAGAGAGAGAGAGCAAGGGGGAATCTATACGAGGGACCTCTCGGTTTAAAACTCTCATCCAAAGGAGCCGCCAATCAGGGTCATCGCAAATTCATAAATTTCAAACCGACCTCGGATGGGTTTGAAAGGCGCAATGTAGGCCCTGCCTTTATAGGGTCGAGAGAGGCGAGCGCGTTAATCACTGAAAAACCACCGGCGTAATCGGCTGCACGACGTGATCGAAAATATTCAATCGATATAAAACATTCAACGTAGGCCTTACATTTGCATGAATTGCGTCTGCAATCATATTGACGCATTGCATTTTATAGAAGGGAATATTGTCAAAATACCATCGAGGGGAATTGGAATTGTGAACTCGGTTTTTATAAACTGTCGACAATCGGAAATTAATCTGTCGTTAAATCGGTGACGATCTTTACAACTTAGATGAACTCGAAAGCCTCGCTGCTCACTTTACGATCAACGGACGATCAAAGGCATTGCGCGGAAAACAAAAGGAGAAAAAAAAAATTGAACGTAAAACTCTTCATTGTTTAAATGCCATTGCCTCGGTCCATTTGTCAAATATGCGTGTGTGTACACGTAATAGTGGAGCTAAAAATATCGCTCGTCTCTCAGCTGTAAAGATTCTTCCACAGATGGCGCCGTTCTCGTCAAGTGTGAAGAAGGCATTCTTCGTGTACGTCTACGTTCAGACTAATAAACAAAGCGACTAATTGTTGGTGAATTGCTATTTACTTGCTTTACATAAAATACATAGTATATATCCTAAAATACACACATTGCAATTTCATCGCTATATGTGTTTATTGCTATCGTCATTGATACAAATGGTTTTATTACATTTAAAGACGTTTCGCCCAGGCTACATACGGTGATTGTGACTGCAATTTTATTTTCTTTGAAACAATTCACATTTGATCGGTGTTAAAAACTTCTGATTTATTTGATATTTGATGTATACGATATGTTTGTCTACGAAACACCTTAAATATCGATTCAGCAGAATAAATGAATTGCCTACCTTGTTTTTCTTTAAAAAATAATTATACGCTGTTGTTAACCTCACTGTCCAGACAATTAATCGCAATTCGTCTTTTCAAAATTGTCCCGCAACCGACGAGCGAATGTTGCGACGGGTTATCCGCGAGGGGTCGCTTCGAGCACTAGTTGTGTAAACGACGATAAAAGTAAATGCATCGTGCTGCGGCGAATTCATTAAACTTAATCTCATTCGTTCTTCGCTTATAAAACCAAGTAAGTATACGATATGGCACGAAACAGCTTCCTCATCACGGTTGATCTACGGAACACATAAATGCTTATATATTTTCACCACCCGTGTTTTTATATATATACATACTCTTTTAACACACACCTCCATTTCCTGGCCCAACACAACACTTCCCCCCTCCCGTCTCCCATCATATTAAAGGGTGTAAAATGTTTTCTGCGGTTGCTTTTATCGGTTGTTTAAACACCGCAGTATAGTGTTTGCGTACGCGGGTTAAAATGTTTCGCCACTCGTAAAAGTATAAGAAGCATAAAGTGCTTTCCAATTTAAAAATAAAAAAGGTTAAGAAGATCGTTGGAGAGGATTAAATTGGCGCGCACAATATATAGACGAAAGGATAGAAAACAATTTAATGGGATAAAAATACAGTATGGAAGGGTGGAAGCGAGAGACGAACGCAATAACTATATTCTTTTTTTTTATTATTATCTATCAATTTAGCGGATGTCAAGGCATTAAAAACACCTTTCCACCTCAAAGAGGAAATTGAGTCCGTAATATTCCACGCGCCTTGAATTGTTAATAAATAGCGAGTTAAACCTCCCTAATTCATTTCTTGAGTGCCGTTGAGTCCCTCCTCCATTGTCACAGTTTTCCCCTAATCAATAACCTTTTGTTAAGTCGTACGCGCGACGTATTTAAGACATTCGGTGAACGCAAATGTACAGTAAATACAATATACAATTGTATACAATGGAGAGGGAAGGGGTGGTGGTGGTGGTAGTCTTCTTTGATGCAATTGTAAACGTTAAAAATTCTTCATTGTATATATATATAAAAAAAATTAAACCCGAACCTAGCGTCATTAGGAATGCCTCATTATTATTATTATTTTTTTCACTCTCCCTCAATGAATTAAAACGTGCGTACGTGTAATTAGTCGAGTCTTTCTGCGATTGCGCTGCATGATATAGCGCTATTGGGCGTACGAAGACTTACTGAAGAATATATTTGTTCTTTCCTAGAATAACCCCTGTATGATAAATATACCGCATAACGAATAACGGTAAATTCGTACTAAATTCGTAGTACGGTTAGAAATAAGTAAAATTTTTGCACATATTGACTTTGCTAATGCTTGATTTACTTACTCGGTTATCTCTATACGACTCGAGATAATTGTAATTAACTTAACTACTGTATATAGCGTTATTTTCGCTCGGAAACACTTTTTAAGAAGCTGCATGACAATCGAAGTGTTTACTCTCTCATGCAGTAGTTGTGTTTAAGCTGTCACCTAATTGAACTACGAAGCGGCGTACTTATTGTATTTTGTTTTATTTATTTCCTTCGCAGCCGTTTCAGTGAGCGTGAGTGCTTGGACATTGGTCACCATTTCGTTGGAGCGTTATTTCGCCATCTGCCAACCTCTTCGCTCTCGTCGATGGCAAACGCTTTCTCATATTTACAAAATGATCGCCGTCATTTGGATCATTTCCTTACTTTGGATGCTTCCCATTGCCTTAGTCAGCCAACTGCAACCGTTTAAAGGTAAACGTGACAGTTCGTA
This sequence comes from Rossiulus vilnensis, assembly GCA_034700785.1. NCBI lineage: Eukaryota > Metazoa > Arthropoda > Diplopoda > Julida > Julidae > Rossiulus > Rossiulus vilnensis. Next base: position 6,833 of record JAQIXS010002793.1, read on the forward strand.
TTATTTTTATTTTATTTTTCCAAAGGCATTTCTACGAATTTCGTTGTTGTTTTTTTCTTTCACTCATGCCTTGGCTAATGATACAGGCAGAAATATGCCCCGAGGAATCAAATTCGACGTCTCTTTTATCGTAAAAACGCCATTATTTCGCGGTTCGTTTATCTCGTTTGATGAATCAGAAGTTTTGTTTTTTACTCATTAGTGCGACGATTCTAATGTAGCGTAAAACTCTAATAGTCGATATGATAGGCTTTCTAATACAAGCGCTTCTATAAAAACATGTAGTAGATTAGCCATGGAACGTAGAAACGTAGAAAGACAATAAGTACTTTTCACTCTAGCTACTTGTACAATATATTGGACAAACCGAGCAACTCAGGTGTAAATAAAGCATCTTTTATTATAGAGAAACCATAAGCAGATAAGTGCGTTTATCATAGATGCGAAAGTGATTTTTAGCGTGAATTGACTGACCTATTTTTTTAAAAAAATCAGTTATTAAAAATAAATAAATACGCGAATGATTCTTCTTCTCGAGTTGAGGAGGAGGCTATATATATATACGGTTAGGTAAGGCTGCACCGCAAGACTCGCTTGTACGTAATGATTGCCGAACGTCGCAGTCAGAACATTTATTAGTTACGCTTTTTTTTTTCTTTCCTAATAATTTATTAGAACAGCTACGTTTATTTATCAACATTAGTCATTCGTTACTACTAATTTATTTTTCTATAAGTATAAGATAGTAACGGAAAGCCAATTTTATGTAAACATTAATTTAACAGCGCTGATAATCTTTGGTGGACCCGTGGGAAGGAGGCAGAGGGGATGAAGAACATGGGGGTCATTATTATCCCTCCCTTGACAAATGATTTAATACTAGATAGAATGAGGGCTTCTTGATACAATGCCATATTTTAACATTTTTTATGCAGGCCTACGTTTTCTTTTTTAAAAATAAAAAATACTCGCCTACGACGTGTGCAGTTCTAGTCCGTCTAACACGTTATCCATATGAGGATGGAAGGCACCCTTCTAGTAGTGCAACCTTTCAAAACCATATGTGCCCTAATTCTAGGATGATTTTTCTGGTCTCTTATCCCTTCAACCCTTGCACTTCCCTCTAATAAGAAAAATACAATAAACTGCACACTTGGTCGAAAAAGAAAAATTGAAAATATTTGAGAGCATATTTCACAAGTTCAGTTTGGCAACCTGTGCCGCTACTATTCACGAGGATCGCCCACAAGTCACCTTCTTTCGTTCCATTAATTAATAGCATTCTAAGCAGATTATTTAGGAATATATCCCCAGAACATATGGTTTCAAACATAGTGCCCATGCTGTGTTTTAAATCAAATGGCATGTTAAAAAATGTAATACAATTTTGTGCAAATTTCTAGGTTAAAATCCAAATTTTCAAATCAAATCAATTTTATATTTCTAACGTAGTTTTTCAATTGAAGCAGAAATATGGGAATGGACTACTCGGCTAAAATTATCAAATGCGATTCTTGTCCGCCATCTTGATTTCAACATTGTGACGCTCTACTGTGTCCTATTAACGCACCTATTCGATTATTACAAATTACTAAAACTTTAGATAAACTCTTTCACGGCAATATTATGACTTTGTGTTTACTATTAATCATTTATGTACATGTACATACGTCATTTACATAATGAATTATACGTTTCCCTACTTTACATAAGGTTGTCATCTGTGACTTTTCTAGAAGGATATACTACAATTACATGGACAAAAATAGAATTGCAGATACGGATTGACAAAGAGGATAGCAGACTCAATAGCGTCGTTTATATATAATTGAGAATAAAGATCAACTCTGTGGTATTTTTGGGGAAGAAAGCATGTTATTTTTCCATTTATAACCCGTCGTTAAATTTGTATAACCTAAACAGGTCCATTTAAGCATTGCCTCAAACCCATCCCGTTATCGGGATTTCCACATAGTTTATAAAAATGCATGTACAAGTTAAGAGTAATGGCACTTTCTAGTATAAACCAAATGAAGACTCAAATATGAAGTGAGGTCCATTTATAGGTAAAATGACTATTCCCAAAAGGCTTTAAAGGAAATCATTACCGTGAAAGGACCAATCCCATTTGAAATTGTAATTGACTAGCTTCTTGAAATCCGATATGAGATCTAAATCTATGCTTACATGTATGTTTATAGGATAACCAAACTTATGCAAAACATAAAAAATTGAACGGCAATGAGTAAATTCCAAGATAAGCTGGACAGTTTTGCTAAACGGTCGAAAACTTAAGGCCTAAAACTTTTGGCCGATGACTATTCAGTTTATTACACGCTGGCCGACGAAAAACCGAGATTCGGAAGTTACACTTTTTTTAAACATGCATGTAAACCGAGTGGAAAAAATAGATCTTAGATCTGTTTTAAATGGAGCGAACTCTGCGGTGAACCGTGAAACTAATAAATTATAAAAAACTTGAGTTTTTGGTACAAACATTCAAACGTGCAATAGATAGAACTTTAAGTACTTTTCGGTTAGCTAAGATGTACATGGATGGTTCAATGGTGGAGTGGTCTCCTCGGAAGCTCAAAACTACTTTTTGCTAGATGGAACCCTGGAGGGGCTACATATTTTTAATGCATCTCGTCAAACTCGTTCACCCGTATAGACAGACAGACAACGTTGAAACGTAATTAAGTAAATTTAAGGTTGTAATAATAAAACGATACAGTTTGTCTCCAAATAACAATAGTGCAGAAGAAACAAAAACGACTAACAGGTTTGTTGCAAAATCTTTTCCACAAACAATGAATACATAAACAAAGAACGCAGACTAAACATTGACGTGGGAAATAATTTTACATTTTAAAAGTATTTGGTATTTTCTGAGGCTTTTCTTCTGGGGAATCAAAACATCTTGCAACACACGCCTACTATATTCGACCACATTTAGAAAACAAACTATCAAACAAACAACTGCGTGTTTTTTTTTTTTTGTTTTTTTGCGATGTATGTGAAACATGTGAACGCCTAAAGTGCTTGGTGATGATGACAGAACAGGTAACTACCAGTAAAGGACCTAGCAATGGTCATCTAGACGGATTAGAGCAAAAGACCAAGGAGGTCGTGCCGGTGTAATTTCCCAGGCGGAATTGACACACATCATGCGTACGGTACGTGATTACATGCACGCACATCCGAGAATGGATTCATGGGGTCAATCAAGAGACCAAAGGATACAATTGTATTATGGATCTTCTTTCATCAAACTGGTTAATCATTTCGAGTCTCGGTTTTCAAGCCACTTTCTAAAGATGTAGCGGACTCAGCTCTCCGGTGTTGAAAAACCAAACGGAGGGGGGTTGAGGCAAAAGCGCTTTTTTCCAAAGACGTTGCGTGACAAGGTGCGTATGTGTAGGAAAAGATTTGCTGCGTTTGCAGGATGTATTATACACCTAGGCCTACCTAACTCTTCCAGCAAATTACATGCTCCGAAGTTTGAAACAAAAAAAAGAAAGAGAAAAATCCCGACTATTAGGCGCAATGGTCAAGTCGACTGTGATGCGGCTGAGTTTTTGTGTGTGTGTGTGTTCAGTTTAGGTTTTTTGCATCGTCTCGCGCGATATCACCGGTATAAATTTGTTTTGTCAGTTATACGCGTACACGTAGCAGTGCATGGGCTTCGATCTCACTTTTCATAATCACAGTCGCTAGAGATTAATGGAACGTTACGTAGCTACCAGTCCCAGTCGAAAACTGACTAAGCCCTTATAAAGTATACTTAAACGTAAAGTTTCCGGTTCAATGTCTAGAATATACGGTATGCAAGTAGAAATCAATCTCCTTAATTCTTACTGCAATAACACGGCTTTCATATTTATGGATCCTACAACTCTAAATTTCAGCCAGAAGGGGCATCCCCCCTTTGTGCTTATTTATTTCTTCTTCCTAAAGTAGAAATCAATCCTTATTTGCCCGTGTTTCCCAAAATCGATTTTTGGCTGCGCGCGGGGTAAACGTTTATAATGAATTACGTGCATAGATTGTGGCGCCACGAAGTAACGAGGCGTCTTTAGGCTAACTGCACACTCACACGTATAACACACACGCACACACATAAAAAACACCGCACACTTTAGACTTATTTTAAACGAAAATGAATCGAAACATTTGCGATGGATACTTTTCTAAAGCTGTATAAATGTGCGGTATCAGTTTTTATAGAACTTGTAAAACTCGTCAGGAAATAGCAAATAGTGACATTTGCATGAAATAAATAAAAAATTCAGACTACAGCAATGTACACGCACCCATCGATATCAATGAGTAAGGCATTATCGAAAATATTTTCGATTATGGGTCATGAGAAATAATGAAAATTGATCGCTGTTATATATCTCGCATTATCGTAAGGACTGAAACGCGCCTTTAAACTTTAATTTAAAGTATTTTAATTAAAAATTTTCACCTCGCAATTTTTTTACGAAGTGTAAATTCGATTTTACTTCTATCGATGCTCTCACTAATCCTACCTCGTTTCTTATTTTCCAGCGTACGATTATTTACAATCAAATGATCCTCTCTACTTCTGTAAGAGACACGCGATGCGAGTCCCATTTGTATGCATAAGAAACGTTTCATCAAAATCATGTTTATACTGAACATGCATATACATGTAATTGTACATGTGGATATCCGCTAAGTTTATCTTCACCATCATGTGGCTGGGGAATTATCAATTGAGTGAACCAGGAAACACAGCCAAATTTTTTGTTCAATCGCAACGTTTCGATGTTTTATTTACATCATCATCAGGCGACTGTGAAAATACAAAAGCATTGATACATTAGCTGTTAGATTGTCCAGCTAAGATGAAATGTAAGTTAAATTTTGAGACATACACAGTCTTACCAATACCACCCCTTGTTCAAGAACAAAGGTGGCAGGTATCTACATTACAGAATGAAAGTGCATACAATCAACACAACTTATTAGTGGTCACACCAAAGTATATACTCTTTTTTCCTGATGATGATGTTAATAAAACATCGAAACGTTGCGATTGAACAAAAAATTTGGCTGTGTTTCCTGGTTCACTCAATTGTACAGTACATGCATAGAAAACACAAATCATACCAAAAGGTCTTCTTTTATTATTTGCTAACTTCTCACGCAAGCATAATTTGAAGTAAGCTTATGCTAATATTGCGGAATATTCCGATATTTAAACCAAAACCACAAGCAGCGATGTTTATATTGAGCGTGTTTATATTGAGCGTATACATGTACATTATAAACTGTACGCTCACCGTAGATAAGATATCGCTAGCTAAGATAATACGGAGTAGTACATTTCGAGATTTTATGCGTTATGTTAAAATATAACAGAGAACACACATTGACCTTTGTTACTAGGAGATATTCTATACATTTATTGCATATAATTTTGTTTCGTTTTTTTTTCAGGAAAGTACAAATGTAGAGAAGTTTATCCGAGCCTCGAGGGCGAAAAAGCATTCACTTTGGTTTTGGATACGATTTTATTATTCCTGCCAATGATCATCATGAGCCTGGCTTATTACTTAATTTCTCGGTCGCTTTATAAAGGAATACAACAAGAATTGGAAAATAAAAATCAAGGTAAGATCACAAAATTATTTAATATTTTCGCTTTGACATTGACGAGGGAGTATGATGTTTTAGTCAGCAGAACATTAGATCACAGTTTGTTTGCTATTTGCGGTGGAGTTAGAAGAAATAAGAAAGAAATCTATATAAAAAAATGTTCCATGCTTTAATAAATAAATATTGGACGACTAAATTATCCGCTAATTTGTTTTTGCACTTGTAGGTATTCCTTTTGGTTCCCCTTAATGACACATAATACTATAAACTTTTTCATCAAACTTTACTTTCCAACATACTCTTAATTGTACGTGCATCGAAGTTCTATTTCTTATAGCCAATAGGCCCTACATGAATAGCACTTCGTCGCATTTCCGTCAACAACTAAAAGTACTTTGATTTCTTCTACGTAGGCCCGATACGCTAGAGGATAATTAACGCTAAAACGAAGAAAACTGTTATTAATTATACCGCGCGTCGTCACACAGTCATTAAGCGAAGAGAATCCATCGGCTAAATAGTGAAATTCTATTAATAATGTCGATCACGTTTAATCCCTTATTAAGACTTTCTAACGTACAATTACTTCATAAAGATAATTACACGCCCAAATGCCGTTAACAGTTGATAGACGTCAGCAAATTATTTCGGGGAAAGCGACGCAGGCCCTAATTTATAAGCCCAAAAATGTATACACTGTCTGCAACAAGTACATGTACGTTATTTCGTTTTTATCTATCAATTCTTTTTGTCCTTAAGAAGCCAAAATTAAAGTAGTCCAAGCGTCGTTATTTGGCAATTAATTCCTTTATTACTACTTTACTTTCCGTTACCCTTGGTAAAGTAACCGGGGAAAAAATATATGGTAAGACGTTACGTTTCCGCTAAAACCTCCGCTCACTGAGTTAAAACAAACAAACAAACAAACAAAAAAAGATGCCATCTTTGTTGTCCTAGTGATATTTTCTAACCGAGATGGGAATTGCTGAACGTTTGGTCGGTTTTTTTAAGTTCCAGTCAATATGAAAATAATGTTCTTTCGCGCCTTTTTCAATATAGTGTTTTCTGCATCATTTCAGCCAATGAAACAAAAGTGCGCCTCCGATTCGCCATTCATTGGCTGCAAATTTGGTCCATGATTTAAGATGGGAGGACCCCTCAGGACCGTCCGTGACTGTTGCAATAACAACTGAACGAATCAGTCGAAAGATTGCTAAACTAAATTACTAAAAAAAATTGCAACTTCTACACGTTGTTTCACGATTGAATGAGCGTGTCATTGACGTCAGTCACTTTACTTTTCCCTGTTATACTTTTATTCTAAAGGTTAGATATTAAGCTTTGCTTCTTCTGTTTGTTTGGACAGTAGTCCTATAAAGATGATTTCCCTAAATGCGAATTTTCATGCACGTACATGCTTATAATATTTTAGCATATGGGAATCAAACAATAGCTTCGGTGAAATCACATTCTGCCATGGATTATTTCGTCCGCCTGTTATCCTCGAAAGTTAATTGTAAATATATGTTAATCCAAAATTAAACAGCGTAATAAAAATCAATTAAGAGGCTCGATGACATCATTTTGGATACGTACCATTATACTGTATATAGCGTACAGTACTATTAGCTTCGTAAAAATAATAAAACTTGCGTGTATCTTAAGCATCTACATGTACGCGTATTACTTTATGGAACATTGCCGATGCGTATTAAAATGGAAATCGATGTAAACTTTTACGGAATATGGATCGAAAATAACTTAAAATACACTCTAAATATAGCGCAGAATATAGTGTAACTAGTGTAAGAGACCCTGGCAAAGAACCGCAATCATATTCGCGTGTCACAGTCTTTGCATTATTTTGAATAACCATAGAGGAGAGTACCATTGAGTACTCATGCACAGACTCAGTCCGAAACGTACTCGCACTATCCGAAAATACCATATAAGATAAACAGAAAATTGGACGACTGAAGAGAACGGTGGATGCACGCACATGTGCGATGTACATTGTGAAGGTGACTCGGTTGGCGCCGGAATGTGGTGGCCCACCGTTGGAATGTCCGCCTGGCGGCCAACCGAGGTTACCTGCGCGCGGGGCGTCGGTCGCTCGGGACTCTCGAGCTGTGACCCTAGAGCGCGAGTCTGAAGGACTAGCTGCTCCCCGGCTCCATTGAGTTTTTTGCTAGTTGTGCTGTGCAGAGTTGGCATCAGCTACGAGTATCCGCGGTTACCTAAGCCTGGGCCGCGGATCTGTGTGTACCTGTTATTTTGTGTGGGAAGGTCCTGCAAAATAAACGTGTTTGGTTCCTGCTCTCCGTGTTGGACTCTGGTTCTTCCCCTGCTCGTTGCCGCCGCTGTGGAAAAACGCTTGACAACATGAAATGATAAACAGATTGACAGATCAAAAGTTGTCATTTGGTTGTAGAGGAGGATTGTTTGTTTAGCAAGAAGAAGTATTTCTTTTGACACAACTCTGTGAAGGTTACATTAGTATAGATGGAAGTGATGCGTTAAACGTGTATCCCTTTTATACTCTTTCAAATACAGAAATAAAGTACTCTTTTAAGTATTAATAATACTGCAATCGGATGTATTCCAACATGTTAAATGACTAAATCAACCACGCTACAGAGCGTAAGCTTCGTTATTTTAGGTCATTTTTTAAAAGAGGTCATCCCATTAGGTTGGGCCATTTTTCCCCTCGTACAAGGCCCTTTTATACATTTCAAAAACCACTTAATTTTTATTACTAGTTAATAATTTGTTAATTAGAGAGCAAATGTGGAATAACTTAAATTTTACGTCATGAACGGCATACAAGCATAGTATTGACATCGGTTAGTTATCGGTTCCTTTCCTGGTCAAACAGACGTCGTGTTTCTTTAACCTAATTTAATATAAAGTGTACGTCTGCTCGAAGTTTTTTCAACCTTTTGAGTTGTTCAATGGAATCGGACGATAATAGAATATAGAAAGGAAAAGTGGGTACACAAAAAAATGGACTTTTTGATGGATATCATCCAAAACGGACGATCCGATGTACAATATGTGCATGTATGTAGCTTATCGTGACGTGGCAGGCAGTGCACGCAATTCGCTCCACTGTAATCAAGTCATGAAATGCTCGCATTTTTTGGTTGAGAGGAGAATCTTCGCCACGAATCAGATGAAAGCACCGTGCAGTCACGGTTACTTACAGTTGAATGAACTTATAAAACATTTCCACGTTGAAAGATTCACGATAAAACTCAATTTGGCGCACAATTGGTATTCGCGTCAAAAATAAATTAAGCGCGGGATCAAAGAATTAAGGGTAGAAAATCCACGAAAGATCCATTTAAAAAGAGTCCCCGCCGCCGCGTCAGTTAGGACACGCATTTATAACGTAATCTGTTTAATGGTGTTTTTTGTATCCTGAAAATGATCGTCTGAATCATTCGACGAAGGAAATTTCGACTTAATCCATCCAAAGCTCCTCCTCTTCTCTTCTTCTCTACCTACATTTGTTTAAAAACAACTAATCCTCTCATTGGAATTCGCGTCTCTTCGCGGTGAATCGGGAATTAAGATTGACGGCAAAATAAAACGATAGGCCTACTCTTAAAAATAACAAAACATTAGCCAAAATTCAGAGTACCCTTAATTCTTATATATATATATATATATATATAATAAATTAAATATTTTCCATTTTGGATTATATATATCAAATAAAAAATAAAATAAAAAAAAATTCGGTTGGCGACGGAGATTTGTGCACAAAAAAAGTAATCAGTTAGTTTCCTGAAATTCCTCTTTACAAAAAAAATTGCGACATAATTTGTCAACAATATTGGACAAACGTTTGAAAGAACGTTCGTGTATAATACGGGATGAATACCGTAAAAACCAATCGAAAGACGTTAAGCTTTCTGTAAGCAGAATACATAATGAAGCTAATTTAGAAAAAAAAATGCTTTCATACACTCGTAAACTATTTTCAAACACATAACTTTGCTATCGCGGGTCAACAGATAAGAATGGGGCGAGACGTACAAGCGTAGTACACTTTGATTATAAGTTTTAAAACATCATTATTTTAAATTTTGTAGGCAAGAGTATTTTTTTTTCAATGATTGTGCATGTACGGTATATTAAACAGCATTTATTAACCCACCCTTTGAAACCACACCATGCATTGATCGGCAAGTGGTAATTTCTAAAGCAGCACGTTATCATGAAAATACATGTACATGTAGCTGTAACTCTTCAGACTTTTAGGCTCAACATTCTTTAGTCGTAGGCAAAATTATATGCGCATGCAGAGTCTGCTTTCAAACTCAACCATGTACATGTACCATGGGAGCGACCACGCTTCCACTTGATGTACGTTGTCTCATTGTTTTTTTTTCTTTCAATCTACACGTATACCGTTTCCGTGTATTAAATCAGCCCTCGATCTGTACAACTATCGAATAAATACTTTCATTTCCATAAGAAATGGAAGACAAAGATTGTTCATTAGCATTTGTTGTTAATATTCTATTCGTTGTCCTAAAATCAGCATGTGATGCCATGTGGTATGACCGTAGAATGGGGCAGGGGAATTTGATTTATCCAAATTTATTCAAATTCATAACAGTTAAAAGAACTAAATGGTGATCGGAAAAATAAAAAAGTTAATGAGGCGCTATCCCTGAATTTGCCTTAAAGATTGTGAAAACCACAATTAGGATACCCGACACAGGATTTGAACGATGGTCTAACGAATGCAAAGCTTAATAATAACAACAATAGCAATGCAGCGAATGGTAGCTTAACCCATACAGTATTCCCTTTATAAATAGTTTTGATAAGTAATGATAGATAGAATAAACAAACAAATAGTGGCATATGTTACGGTTTTCGAGGAACCCACCTGAAATTCCCACAAATTTATGCATCGTTTTTCTTCAGTTACGTTTTATCAATTCTAAATTCACGTTTCTTCGTGTGAAATTGGTTGTCAGCTATCCACCATTGCCTTACCTACCCATACGAATGAATGCAGGTATTCGTCCCACTATTGAACACGGTGAGTTCATCAAACGTATCAACACCTGCCCATGATAGAACTATACAAATAAAATGTACGGTGGGATTTACTTTCAGGTAGCTTACTCGTACTATCATACAGTGAATTCTATTCATGTGCCAAAACATATAGGGTGATTCATAATTATTATCGGGGCTTCCATGGTCTACATGAATCACCCTGTAGATTCCTTCGCATTTGTTAACCCTGTTAACAAATAAATAAATAAATTACAGGCATACGTAATTGTCGTTGAATTAGTGTGAAACGAGGTAGGTAATGAAGGGATAGATTGTGGCAAGGGTGCATTGGTGCATGGGTTCGCATTCGCTCCGTTTACGTTGCAGGAAGAACTCCCATAATTGGGTTTGAAAATCCTCGATTTCCCTCGCGGCACATAAAGGACAGCGAACAGTTTTTCTCATTTATTTCTTACGTAGTTTCGTATATTTTTTTATTTCTTATTCTCCCATCAAATGTAACCTCAGAAAAAACTCTTTGAAGATTTTCTTTCGTAGAAATGATGAGCAGTATTCCCACATCGGGATTCAAATATGTATATTTTTTTTTCTGCCCGTGTTTTTCAGAGATGAACATGAACTCGTGCATGAAGACGAAAGATGGCCCTCGTCCACCTTCCATTAAAGTAAAACGTTGCAAACAGGAAACGCCATGGGGCAAACAATGGAAATCGAAAGGATGTAGCAGAGATGAAGAACAACAACAACAACAACAATTGAAAGGAGGAGGAGGAGGTGGAGGAACGAACGCTTTGCAACTCCATCCTCTTCAGAGGCAAACGGATGAAGGGTCTTCGTCATCGTCGTCCATCAAAGACCTCCGTGGCGCCCCCTCGGCGTCGTCCACAAAGCCCTTTAAGCGCATCATCCGCCGCACCAATTTGGACAAAAGTCTGGCGGCCAAAAAGCGCGTCATTCGCATGCTCTTCGTGGTCGTGGTGGAATTCTTCGTCTGTTGGACCCCTTTGTACGTGGTGAACACGGTGTACCTCTATGACCATCAAGCCGTCTACAAGATCCTGGGCTCCAGTGGCGTGGCCCTGTTGCATCTGCTGTCTTACACCTCTTCGTGTTGCAATCCAATTACGTACTGTTTCATGCACAAGAAATTCAGACAAGGATTCTTGACTGTCTTCGGCTGCAGGCGACGAAGGAGGAGAAGGAGGAGGAAATCCGCCGTGGCCAGGGATGTTTCGGGAAACGACAGCAGTTTCTACTTCTCACGTCAGAGCACTCTCAGAACAGGTAAGTCTAAAGCACGCCCCCTTACCCCCCGCCCCCAACAATTTCATCAAGATACATTATAAAGTTGCTGACGACTACCGTGCGTGCACCGATCACTTTTGATGAACAAAAAACCACTAAAATCATTTCGTTGTTGGAAATTCCATTTAACCTGCATGAAATACTCAATCAGGCTTCACTTCTGGCCAGTTAACAAACAATAAAAATTAATTGCTAAAAAAACCCATCTCAGTTAGTAGTTTGGTAAACAGTTCAATACCAGGAACTAATCGCTTTTTAATTTTGTGGATGTAACAGTGGTAAGTAGAAATCACGGAAGTGTTCTACAAAAACAAACGTTGTGAGTCTGTTCAACCACCTTTTAAACTCGCGGTTTCTAAATCACGATTTCATAACCATGTAGGTTTTAAATAGCGATCTCCTTGTTGAGTGTCCACATACTGGCCGGGAAATTAAATTAAAGAGACTGTAAATCAAGATGGCGGAGGTTCTGAGCCTTTGACTCCATGAAATGCCAGGATTCGACTTAAGCAATACATTTACCATATTTAAGGTTTAGCAAAAAAGTATGATCATTACTCGCGCATTTTTTGCTTCAATTCCTTACTATCAATGAAAGATTGTTTCTGATGTAGAATGAGTGGTCCACATTAGTTTATAATATCTTATACTATAAAATAAATGTGTTAAGTTATGCGGTAATATACCATATTCGGTACAAGAAATCGATGCAATTCGTATTCAATGTAAACGTATTTATCCTTGGAAAACATAAAGGGAGGGAGGGGGTACCTTTGGAAAATTGTCCTCAGAGTATTCCGCAGTATCCCCCCTCCTACTCTAACCACCCCTTCGTCGAACCTTTCATACCGAGTAGCGCTTGGCTTTCTAGACATTTTCATCACATTTATTTATTTATTCAAGCACGAATAAACACTTAATACAAAATTTATAAAAGGAAACTTTCGAAAATTGGTATCGTAGTTTTTATTAGGGAAATTAAACCCCGGTTTTCGGAAGACGCATGCATTTTTTTAATTAATATTTTTGTAAATAAACAGGAACTATCCATTGGTCCAATCAGACCTTATGCATTCTAAATCGTACTTGGCAAAATGGCATTGATGATTCGGCCTGTTTTTGAATAAAAAATATTAATAAAACATCTGTTTGTATTTTTAAAGCTACATGTATATGGAGAAGGAGAAAAAATCGCACGTGTAGCGCAATGCGTTTATTTATCGTTATCGATTGATCATGTCCACTTCTATTCCGTGTTTTGCAATTGGTTTAATAGCGACAAGATGACCGCAAAAAAGCCATTTTGTCGAAATGCGTGGTTTAGAGGCTGTATTCCATTAGGCTTGTGAACCACGATGATATATGCTGAAAACCTTTTATATACGGTCGATGGCAATATTACGCCTAGCAGCTGCGAGCTATAGCGCCGTAATGTATTGTTACGTGCTTACATGTATATTTATTGTACATGTACATTGTACATCCTACTCCTCCTCTACGCATTAGTTGCTCCATTCGCGTTAATTTAATGTACAATCCAAAGTCGGAAACCAATTTTTCTCAGTCAGGTTGTCAAAACCACTCGCCAAACAAATTTATTATTGTTAATGTAAACAACCAAATGCCGTAGCAAGCAGTTCACAGATCACAGGTTTTTATCTTATACCCTCGATGCATAAATCTTTCGAGAATACTTTTGGTTCAATTCGGTATTACTACTAAATACCTGTTTTTCCCGTATAAAATCCCGTACAGTACACACAACCCAAAACCAAACACTTTCTTTCTGAGCGTTTGAAAGCTTTTGATCACATTTTTACATAATTAATGTACAAATAAACGGGGGCATTGTACAGTGATTTAAGACATGCTATGTACTAGCAGACGGCATTGGCGTAGAAAGGATGGGGGGGGGGTGCCAGGAGTGCCAGGCACCCTCCAGGAGGTTGACTGGCACCCCCCAGAATGGACAATGATGAAGGTTTTTTGGGCAGTTTGTCAATTTGTCAGTCTCTGGAGCATAGGCAAAGTCTGAAAATCGGCAGGAAGATAACTGTGTGGACTAATT
>JAQIXS010002794.1:0-20871 GCA_034700785.1 Rossiulus vilnensis
AATAAATGCAAGACAGTCATGCTAACTAATACACATATACAACATCAACATCATCATACAGTATCATCGAGCCTATCAGAAAAAAAAGTGAGTTCAAGAAGATGGTAGGTTAAAAAAGGTAGGGAACCCAGCTCTCATAGAGGGCGCCTTAACGTTGGCCTTTACTGGGGTGCCACTACCAAGGGAGGGCAGTGGGACGGGATAAACAGTACAATATCGGAATTAGAGTCAGATAACGAAGGTTACATCCATGACATCCAATCGATTCTGCATGAAAAATAGAATTTTGAGAATTGGAGATCGACTTAGCGAAGTTAAATGCCAGACGGTATGTGATTATTTAATTATTGGTTATTTTTTTTAATTTTAAACTTTTAATTTAATTTTTGTCAAAAGATATGCAATCATAATGGCGTCTAAACAGACGTCATAATGTCGTTTTGGACGTATTTTAAAATGCGTCGTTCCAAGATCAAAAACCGACGTCGTTTCGGACGTGTTTTAAACCACATCCGAAATTGATCAAATGAAACAGTTTATTTTGAACATACTGTAAAATATGTCCAAAACAAACCGCAATGAAACTATCTTAATCTTTTCAAACATGTCGGAAATGACGTCTTTTTTTGGTCTAAACCTGACCAAATAAGACGTCGTTTTCTGGAATGAAGACGTCTTCCAACGGCTCGACGTCTAGAAGACGCCAAAAGACGTCTTTCTGGCGTCGGTGCGCTACGTGGGTATACTCTTGTTGAACAGACAATAGTTCTATGCACATCAGTACTGATGTGTACATGTTGGACTACTTCATTTAAGCTACGCAGCTTAAACACATCAGTCCAACATGTACACGTGTATTTCAATCACTGCACTTTTCACAAATCTAATTACAATATTTAGTCTGCAATGATTGGATCGTGCTTAAAATTACTTCATTTACCTGATTCACCTTCGTACGATTCTCATTCCGGGCTTTAGGCCAGCTGCTTTAGGCGACAGGCGAAATTGAGTAGGTTCAAACACCGCCACAATGCCATAACGTCACACGATATGCCAAGGCAGGCCAGTTCCAAATCACTAGCTGAGCCTCACTTACTCACTTCCTTGTGCCGAGAGAATCGGGTTTATCTCTGAGCCCAAGGTAAACAAAATAATCGCCATGCTTACGTATGAAGTTCGACCTTGAATGCGCCATGGAAGTATATAAACTACACACGGAGTTCGCGGGCCAAGCATTTGTTTCTAGGTCAGGAAGCAGATCGAAGTGAATGCTGAAAACGAGTCCCAACATGTTCCTCGAAGAACTGGCGTCGATTTGGTCGGCTATGGGAGGTCTGCAAGTGGGGGTCGCCTTCCTGTTGGTGTTAGTTATTTCCCGCCTTGGCATGTCCATGGTCCGCAGCCCAAAGCAGCCCCCCGGGCCGCTGGCAAACTGGCTGCCCATCGTCGGAAGCCTTCCACTGCTTCTCTCAAAGCCCAGCCACCTGGTGCTGACCGCCATGGCCGAGAAGTACGGCAAGATCTTCCGGTTGAAGCTGGGCTCCACGACGATGGTGGTGATCAGCGACCCCAAACTTCTGCAGAACACGTTCAACAGGGAAGTTTTAAACGGAAGGAAAATACCACCAATGATGGACGTCATGGACAACCTGGGTGAGTTAATGGTACTGTAGTTTTTCACTGGTGAGAACATCTGTCAACTTTTCAAATTTGCAGTAGCAGGAACTAAAGGGCTGATAATCAAAGTTGTAGTCTGCCATGTTATCACCTAGTAAGCAGTATTGACATCAGATGCTACACCACTCACACTAAATGGAAAATGCTGGCAAAATGTGCAATTTAGGTTTTAACTTAATTTTGACGTTTAGTGACATGCACCACTACGAAATTCAGGCCCTCATTTCTTTGTGGTAACTTGATTCCAGAAGTTTTCTATCTTAGGAGAAGCGTTTGTCACAATGTTGCAACGTTAATTTGTACTAAACTACAGAAATCGCACAAAAAACTAAACCGACAGTTGCGATGATGACTTGTTCCTATCAACGGTAATTTAGGTCGAGGTAGATAAGGAAACTAGGCAAGCAGTCAACCTACGTGCAGAGCCAGGAATCCGAGTGACCAAGGTTAAGACATCTTAGGGACCTTAGACATAGGCGTTCCCCATCCCCACAAAAAAAATGATCGTGATTTCAACCTCTCCCTTGCCCCCATCGCCTTAAAAATATCCTGGGTCCACCTACGGCCTGCATAGCACCGATTTTCAGGTTGATTAGTGAATGGCTGATACGAAAATTGAGCCCAAAGTGGTCTGTGCCCACCTTGATTCTGATCCCTGCGCACGTCAATGGGGACCTACATGTAACTGCTGCAATTAAGTTCCGACTTTCTCTGCAGGCTTAATTCACGCAGAAGGCGAGCTATGGAAAAACCAGCGTCATTTCGTCCACCAAGTGCTGCGAAACCAGGGCATGGTCCGCACCACAGCAAACAAGATAAAATTTGAAGAGAAGACCTCAGCCGCCATCAGCGATTTCCTGACCGAGCTGAAAACAACGAATGGTCAACCAATAGCCATCGACGAAGCACTAAGCTACACCATAAGCAGCATTTTCTTCTCGACCCTCGTTGGTAAAACGTTCGCACGGGATGACCAAAAATTACTGGAATTCATCCGAGAAAACCACGACAACTTCAAGAGCCTAGAATCGATCAGCATTGCCAACTTCATCCCTATCTTTGCTCGCTTACCAAAGGCCAAGAAAGTTATCAATGGACTACTGAACAGCAAAGCGAAGTTCCAGGCGTACATGCAATCATTCATTGATGAGCACCGCCAAGGCTTGGATCCAGATAACCCAAGGGATCTCATCGATTCTTATTTGGTTGAAATGGACAAGGCCACTGCAGATGGACAAAGCTCGTTTTTCACTGGTAAGCACGAGAGATGTTCCTGTTGCAAACGCCATTAACTTTAAAGAATTTATTCCAAATCAAATAAGCTTGTACCTTGAACTAAGAAAACTGGGTTTTACTGTTTTGAAGATTAATTTCGTATACACAAATTGCAGAACTACAATTACTATCCATTCTGGGAGATCTTTTTTCCGCTGGCTTGGAAACCACGTCCACCACTATCCAATGGCTCCTGCTGGCCCTGATAAACATACCGAAAATTCAACAAAAGGTTGGCATGCCTTCCCCACTTTTTTCCATTGCTGCCCTTCTGACTATCCTGACACTTTCCCACTCCATCAACGAAATTATCCACGATTTTCTGACATTGTACTTTGAATTTGCACGTAGATTCAGAATGAATTGGACTCTGGCATCGGACGTGACAGGTCACCATCACTGGACGACCGAAATCTTCTGCCATATTTGGGAGCGACGATTCAGGAAGGATTTAGATTCTCTTCAATCTTACCTACGGGTATGTCGTTTAAATTCTAATTTGGCGCCTGGAATAATGGATTAATCATACTTCCTTCTTCGACAAATTGCATACAAATTACTGAAAGTAAATAAGAACGCTACAAGCACTCCGAAGACTGATCAATCTTACTTTTGAAAAACGTTAAATGACAATAGCAAAGCCTAGAAATCTAGGTTGATGTTGAAAATTTAACAAATGTCTTATGTTCTATTATTTGATAAAACAGATTGCTTCTAATTACTTCTTAGGTGTAGGACACAATCCAATGGAAGACACTATCATTGAAGGCTATTCGATTAAAAAGGAAGATACGGTCGTAGGCCTGTTTTGGAAATTTCATCATGATCCTAAGTTGTGGAAAAACCCTAATGTGTTTGACCCGGACAACCATCTAGACAATGATGGGGCTCTGGTGAAATCGCGAAATATGATGCCTTTTTCCACTGGAAGAAGGATGTGCTTAGGAGAAGATGTGGCCCAGAACGAAATTTTTCTCATATTGGCGAATCTTTTGCAGAAGTTTAAAATTCAGAGGGATAACACTACTGACCTACCCAGTCTGGATGAGTCTTTACCAGGATTCCTTCGAATGCCTCTCCCATTCAAGTTGAGAGCAACTGCACGAGAATCGTAAAGAACTAGAAAAAACGTAGTGTAAATAAGCGCTTATTTTAATTTTAATTGATCTCTAAAAGACTGTGTGAGGAAGCTTATGGTAAAAAATAAAGCCTTACCATATTAACGCATTTTAGTCCACAATCTAACACCATCTAACTAAAATACGTTTATATGGTAAACCTTTCATTGCAATTTCAACAGGTGTAATCTTTACCCATATTTACACAATTTATATCCCCGCTCTGTACTTAAGTGATCAGATTTTATTTCTTAACATTCCGAACATTTAAACAAGGCTTACATTTTCATAATGTACTAGTCATAATTTATATAAAACGTGCATTTAATACATGTAAATGTAGTTGGAATAAAACACGTTTAAAGCCGAGTGTTAAACTTGCATTTAATCCCCATTTAATTAGTATGGAAAGTTAAATTTTACGAAAATAACGAAAATAATGGTGCAACAAACCCCATTAACCCTTAGGTTGACCTTTAGTTATAGGTTCATCCCAGGTTATTCAACCTTTTATTTAAACTGCAATGAAATTCAATCGTCTCTTACTGCAAATTGTAATAAAACCCACACGCATTCCAAATCGGCGAATGAATTACCACAAATTTTGTTTAAAATTACAAGTAAAACTACCTCAAAAGCTTAGTTTTACAAGAAACTCTGTGGATTGGACTCCGCAAACCATTCAAATGATCGACCATTCATCTCGTGATGAGTACAGAATAGTGATGATAAAGCATGGGGTTTGGCGCAAACCGCTATACTGTATACCTCCACAGGAGAACTGATTTAGTTGAAAATATATACACTTGGCAATCAGCAATCTAATAGTCATTTTTTTAAGGATTACAAAAAAAAATACATGCGACGTACTTAAACACATCATTACCGAATATTTCTAAACATATTTCGTAAAGGCCTATATATTCATCAAACATCCAACACAACGTAAACATTGTCTGTGCAACCGTCAGTGTGGGCGTCTTCCTACTATTAAGCCCAAATTTGAGTGGAATCCAAGCAAGAATGTTTCTATAAGTACGTGTTTTAAGTAATCTTTTTTTTCTAGGCTACAATCAAAATTTGTAGCTATGTCAATTACAAAAGTGACTTGCATCTAAAATAAATTCCAATCTGGATCACAAACTCATCATAAAATTGAATTTGTAGGATAGGATAAGTAGATTATAGCTACTCAGAAATTAGAATCAATCATAACGGATCTGAATGAGCGCAGAGATTCATCAGAAAATTAAAGTGATAAGTCATCGCCTACCACTTGCGGCTCGTTAAAATATTCCATCTCTCAAATTAAAATTTACCAACATATGTAGTATTTTATTTTTTCCTCAAAAAGAACCTTGCTTAAAGTCCTCTGTCTCCATCAAATTGTATTTTACAATTTGTTACGACATAGCCTATATGTACAGTAATTGTACTGTATAGCGACTCCAAATCGGGCATCAATATTCAAAAAGTGGAGAGACAAATTATAGTTACAGGGCTTTTAACATGTCGGTAGCAATTTCTAAATGCATGTTTTCGTTGGACAAATACGAGGCGTTGAATACATAACCAGCATGCCTGAAGTACATGACAAGAATGCTTTGTGGGTAAACTAAGAACTTTTACCACTTGACAAAAATTAGTTCCAAAAATGTAAACCATCGAAGGTATAATCTTATCTGGGCAACGATATTAGTAAATTATTATCAACGATATTGAAAAATGTTGTCTGGTAAATTTTTAAGGAGGCTATCAAAATCAATTCCTTACCAGGTGCTGCAAAAAAAAGCGCTGCTACGACTGCGCTGTCTGGCCATAAATGAACAGTATGCCAGGGTGCCACCGTTGTGAAAGTTCAACGTTGCCAATGCCAAGATTAATTAAAAATTGCCGTTAATTACGTCATGATCATGCATTAGTTGTACACCATTTGGCGCTCTTACCTATGGCGCGTTCAAAAGGGCGTTCATACAGGACGTTCAAGGTCGGTTTGTTCAAGCATACCTCCGATGTTTATAGAGCGGACCTTACACGATCATTAGTCATGACAACATTAATAATGACATTACCAACAACCATTACTCCTTCATTACTTGTCGTCCATAAACGTTCATGTTAAATTCACGGCATTGCTGGCAAATTTTACATTTCATTTGACCTTGCAAGATCATTACTTTCTTCTGATGACGTGACGAATCATCGTGTAAGGTCCGCTAATGACTGTAACGTCACTACTAATGCTATCATTATTAATGATCATGTAAGGTCCGATTATCTGAGCGCCTATAAGCGGACCTTACACGATCATGACCAACGATATCATTAGTCATGACATTAATATCTATCATTACTACATCATTGATTGTCAGCGGTACACTGTTAAATTCCTTTAATTACTGACAAACATTCCATTTCAGTTGACCTAACACGATCATTAGTAATGTCATTAACAGAAGGTAATGTCATGACTAATGATCGTATAAGGTCACCTGTAGAAGCGCGAGAATTTATGAAATGTTATTTCGGCAACAGCTTGAAATTACGTTCGAAAAATGGAAAAATTATTGTGCATAAAATTCTGGCTTTTTAGAACAGGTATTTTGCGTAAATGCCGGACCAATAATTTCAAAAATGAATTCCTTGAGAAATATTACACAAGCAAAGCAATTGCTCCAGTAAGTCATGCCTAAATTTTTCACAAGCATTCCATAAACAAAAATAAATTATCTCCACCACTTAGTCAACTTGTCACGGGACTGAAAATGTGTGAACACACTGCACGTGATTCACGATTATGGTCATGTCGCTGTGTATTGCCCAACAAATGTAGATAAAGGGGGAATATGGTACTTTTTTTGTTTGACAAGCCCTTGACAAGGCTGGTATCCCAAGGTGGGAATATGGTAATTTTTGTGTTTGATAAGCCCCAGCCAAGGTTGGAATCCCAAGTACGCGTTTGTAACACGTGACACCTGAAAATAAGGCAATGCAATCCTAGGGCAGGTGGACTATATAAGCATAACCAAAAACTGCCACCATATGTCATTCGTTCATCGTGTTCTTTCTGGGTGAAAATACTAGCTCTATTGTAAAATGATTCGGGCAATGTTCCGGTTAGTTTTTGCGCTTTTCAGCTTCTTCACGGAAACGTTAATCTCCTTCCTGAGCAAGATCGTGTTCTTAAGGATCCCCCACTGGAGGTTGCCACCGGGGCCACTGGCCAACTGCTTTCCCATCTTCGGCAGCCTTCCGCTATTCGCTCTCAAACCCAGTCACCTAGTGCTGGCCAAGATTGCTGAGAAGTACAAGTTGATCTACCGTCTGAGGCTTGGCAAGACCACGTTCGTCGTGATCTGTGACCATGCTCTGCTGCAGGACACGTTCGAGAAGGAAGCAATGTGTGGCAGGAATATGCTTCCTATGATGGCAGTCTTGAGTCGACACGGTGAGCATTTAGTTTCTTCTAAGTACTTGTGCTACGCTGAGCAGCGATGTTTGCTAATGATGAAACTGTTGTAGGTCTAATCCATGCGGAAGGCGACTGCTGGAAAAACCAACGTTCCTTCGTCCATCAGGTGCTGCGGGACATTGGTTTGCCTCGCACAGAGGAGTCGAGGGCTTTCCACGGAAAAGCTGGTGAAGCCATCGACTCCTTCCTGGAAGAGATGAAGAACACTCAAGGGCAATCTTTCGACGAAGCGCTCAGCTTCACTCTGGTCAACATATTTTTTTCCATGATCGTTGGGAGAAACTTCGAACGCAACGATGAATTACTGAAATCCATCATCGGATCGATCCATGAGAGCTGCCAGGCATCTCAACCCTTCTCTTTTGCCAACTTCATTCCCTTCTTTGCTCGATTGCCATCGTATAAAAAAATCTTGGAGAACATAAAGGTCAGGAGAGAGCGCTTCACCAACTACATGCAAATCGTAATCCAAGATCACCGCCAGAATCTTGACCCGAATAACCCGAAGGATCTTATCGACGCATACTTGGTGCAGATGGCAAACGGAAAAAGCTTTTTCACTGGTAAACAACTTGAGACTAACGAGATCAAATCATGATCTAATGCGAATTACTGGTACGCTATTCTTATATCCAATGCTTTAACTTGTGGTATTTCTAGAACCTCAGCTTAATGCCGTTCTTGAAGACCTCTTCATTTCAAACTTGGAGACAGTTGCTGCCACCATTCGCTGGTTGTTGTTGGCACTCGTCAAGTACCCAGACATGCAGGAAAATGTATGTCCGTATTCTCAAGCCGTGCTGAGTTGCCCGAATTGACACTTCATTGAATTTCATCCTTAGATCTACGAAAGACTGTCAGAAGTAACTAAAAATGAAAGGCCACCAACGTTGGACGATCGCATTAACTTGCCCTACTTGGAAGCAACAATTCTGGAAGGATACAGATTCTCTACCATCTTGCCACATGGTACGCATCTCCAAACTGATAGCTTAATGAACTTCGAAGTCTTGGGCTTCATCTAATGACTTCTCTTTCAGGTGTTCCCCATAGTGCGACAGAGGACACTAAAATTGCTGGCTACCATATTCCTAAGAATTCTACAATAGTGGGCTTATTTTGGAAATTTAACCGCGACCGAAATTTATGGGATAACCCGAACAGCTTCGACCCTACCAATCACATCAACGAGGATGGAACCTTAATTAGAAACAAATACCTGATGCCTTATTCGGTCGGCAGAAGAATGTGCATTACAGATGCGGTGGCCAATGACGAAATCTTCCTTATTCTAGCCAACCTGGTACAGAAGTTCCAAATCCAACCATCTGAAGATAATGCTGAGCTCCCTAGTTTAGATGATAGCTTGGACGGTATCCTCCGAGTACCTCGTCCTTACAATGTTAAGCTGGTCCTTCGTCACTCTGAGCGCCATCGACACGAATCTCATCGATAGTTCCGGAACTATATGTCAAGCGGCATTTCTGAGAAATATTGTTAATGATAACTAACTACGTAGTTGTATGATGTTTCATACTTAATTTTAATCTTAATACGCAAGCATTTAAAATCTGTTAAAAAAAAGTTTGTACAATAAAATTGTTAATCTTATATCCGTTGTCATTGAGTTAAGCTTCTCATTGAGAAAAGATGAACGAGACCAAAAACGCCGTTATTTTAGTATCGTCAATGGCACCATTACGAACATGCCTGTTTTGCTTCATTCGCCATAGGGCACATTAAGTCCATTTGTAACCATCAAAACTGAGCATTAGCGGTTGCCTGACGGATTTCTTAAATATTTTTTCTATAAATAAACGGGACACTTTCAGGCTATATTTTAACAAAAAAAATTAAGTTTCTCATGACATGTATACCTTTTAAACCCACAAAAATCATCCACATCGGTATAGAAAATGCTTAGTTTTTAGTTTGAAGTAATTTTGAATAAACAGTATACCCTCTTCTTTTCCCTCACCCCCTCTTTCTTCCCATCCAAAGAAAATTTACCTTACACAAAAGAAACATTGTGCCAAGTATAGTGAATAAATTAATCTGTGCCGAACCATAACTTATCGCCAAAAAAGTTTTCAGGAGAGGGAAAAAACTTAAGTTTCGTAAAAATAAATAGCACTAATTTGATACCGTTCAGACGTCATACACCTACTGTATGACGTTTAATTACGAGAACATAGTGACAAAATTTGGTTTGTTGAAGTTTTACCAAATAGTCATATGCGCCACACGTATGGCACCACATATAAACGTTGAAAACACCCTTTTCTCTTGTAGCAAGTAGGACAGCAACCTATCAATGTCATTCTTTACTTCATTTTGTCGACCAGGTTGTAATACTCACTTTTGAAACATGTTTTTAGGAACACTGACATGGTTTTAAGTGCCAAAATTTAACAACCTTTATTCGTGTCCACCTTACTAAGGTTTGAGGTCACATCCTCACGAATGATTTAAAAATGGAGACAAGAGGGGGTTATTCGCATATTTAGAAAGTTTGATCAAAATTTGAACAATTTTTGGCGGTTTCAATGTCCATTTTCGTATTTTTTCCAGGAGAGGGAGTTCACCTTCCCCCCTCCCCACCTCCTCCTCTTGCACATGGTCCTACTTGCTTGAGTGATATATGTTATTTTTCCCTTGTCTATTTACAGATTTTAGCGTTTAGTGTCCAATTTAGAAAGTCAGGTTTCACATTAGCATTACGTTCTATGGGAAACAAAGACAATTTTCACTCCTCAAGACATAGGGGTGTCCCAATTGGTTCTTTATTATTGCTGCAGATGGGGAATGGCCCTACAATGTTTTCAGCTAAAAAAGTATTTTGATAGGTCTGGCACTTAATACCTTATGATTTAGCACCCTGCAATTATCATCGGCGATTAGTGGCGGATTCAGATGAGGGGGATGGGGAAAGGAAACCATTGCACGTGTCTTTTGTCCTTTTAGAGAATTTCTGTGTCGTTTAAGTGGTCATTCTACAGTGTATGTAAAATAAATTCACTTTTGAGCTTTGTCGCATGTATTTTTCACAAGTCGTATATCACACTGCACATGTATAGTTGTATTCAATCATTTTGAGAAGGTATCAATATTTTCTAGGCCTCTATACAGTGTACATTATAGAAGAGTTGTTTTCTTTAATAAAATAAAACAGTTAAAAAAAAATCCGTGCCCTGCCGAACCATTACACTGCAATACACGCGTTGGAATTAGTCATCTTCTAAACTGACTCCAGCATCACTTATAAGATTGTTGAATATACATGTACTATGTACAGTGTAAATACACTATACATGTGCAGTGAATGTTTACGTTTTACAGTACATTTATAAGGCACCCTATAGATTGGTTTAGAAAACATTCTGTTAGGAAGCTGGTTGCAATTTAAATTGAATTAAGTTTCTCAACTACATGCACAGTATATAATGTTCCATTTAACATACAGTATGGAAATAACAAAATGCGTGTAGCATTAATAAGCAACACACGAATGACGTGAGAATTTGTGGATGGCGCCATTCACTGATATTAGAAAACTGATTAATGCTTCGTAAAATATCGCACGCATAATTCGATAAAATACTGGTAAATACCAGCGGGCCTTCATTTTATGTAGGTTACAAAGTTTGCATAATTCGCAATGGTGATATTCCCACATTATTCACTAATGAACCCGACAATGTGACCCTTGGTCTTTCATTTCTTAATGGAAGCGCGCCCACGACTAAAAGTCATTATCAGAATTTTCCAAATTGAGACCTAAAATGTATGACCGCCATTCTTGAAACCGGCCATTTTCAGAATACGTCAATAATAAATGCAAGAAATTCAGTTCATCAAATTTAGCCTTCAGGCCTTTAGTAAAATTAAATGAAAGTCCCGCCTAATGAATTTGAGTTGCTTATCAATTAGGCGCCAACAAACCGTTCCAAAAATTGACATGGACATTCCAAACATGCGTAGCATGCTAGCACAGCATTAGATGCTGGACGTGTGGTGTATTTAAAGGCTGCTGCATGCAGTTCATACATGTCACTCGTTCATCTTCGAAAGAAGAAGTCGTTTCACTTCTCTCAACAACTGCACTGCAATATGTTTACGGAATTGATGGTAACGCTGTGGGCCCTGTTGGGGCAGCTTCAAAAGAAGTTGCTAGACCTATTCCAGCACTTGCTGTTCGTCAAGGTCCCACACTTGAAGCAGCCACCTGGTCCTCTTGCCAACTACCTGCCATTCGTCGGTAGCCTTTCGCTGTTCGCCGTCGACCCCAGTTACTTGATGCTAGCCAAAATATCCAAGAAGTACGACAGGATCTACCGACTGCAGTTCGCCAAAACAACGTTCATAGTGATCTGCGATCCCGTGCTGCTTCAGGAAACGTTTGCTAAACCCGCAGTGCCTGATAATGAAACGGCTCCGATGGAAGTCTTGGATCATCAGGGTGATTGTCTTTATCTTATGAGCTTCAGCTCGTTGCCAAATCCTTAACTTCAAATTTCATTCAGGTCTCATCCATGATGATGCCGAGTTCTGGAAGAACGAGCACGACTTCGTTTTCCGGATGTTGAGAGACTTGGGCTTGCCTCGTGCCCCAGAGATAAAAGAATTCGACCGAAAGGCCGACGAGGCAATCTGTGCTTTCTTGGCGGAGTTGCAATCCACTGATGGGCGTGCGATATTCGTGGACGAGGCTCTCTGCGTCACCATAGTCAACATCTTTTACTCCATGATCGTTGGGCAAACCTTTCATCGCGAAGACAGAAAGTTGCTGTCAGTCATTCAGTCGAGCCACGATCACTTCAGAGCAACAGAACCGATCTCCCTGGCCAACTTCATCCCCTTCTTCGCTCGGCTACCCATGAACAAGAAGATCATCCAGGACATCGAATACAGTAAAGGACGCTTCGCTGACTTCATGCAACCCATCATCCAAGAGCACCGTGAGAGGCTGGAGCCAATCTTCCCGAAAGATCTCATTGACGCTTACCTTGTGCAGATTGGAAGTGGCAGGAAATTTTTTACTGGTAACTTGAATATGCGATGCACTAAAGCTTCCCTGGTTAGCGACAGTCTCTTCAAAATCCGTTTTTTCTTTTCTTTTTCAGAACCTCATCTTTATGCTCTTCTTGGCGACCTCTTGACTGCTGGTCTGGAAACCACTGCCGCCACCATCCACTGGATCCTATTGGCTCTCGTAAAATTCCCAGGAATTCAACAAAAGGTGATATTTTTTTCCTTTGTGATCCAAATCGCACTTAACCACTTGCTATAACATCAGTGCTATTTCAGATTTACGATGAAGTAAGAGATATCACTAAGAACGAAAGAACTCCAAATCTAGATGACCGTGCAAATCTGCCATACTTGGAAGCCACCATTCTAGAAGGATGCAGATTTCCCACAGTTCTGCCCTATGGTAAGTTGTCAACGATCCCTACATAATCTGCCAACATGTATTGAAACCACATCGCTTGTTGCTGACGGCTAATATTTGTTGTTCAGGTGTTCCCCACAGTACAACAGTGGATACTATCATCGATGGCTACGACATCCCAAAGGAGGCTACAGTAGTAGGCTTGTTCTGGAAATTCAATCACGATTCCAAATTGTGGAACAACCCCAGCAACTTCGATCCTGGCAACCACTTCAGCAACGGAAGCTTGGTAAAACACCCACTCCTGATGCCCTTCTCCGTCGGTAGAAGAATTTACGCTAGCGAAATTGTGGCACATGACACAATCTTCCTCATACTTGCTAACCTGCTGTACAAGTTCGTGATTTTCGAAGACGAAGAAGTACCAACACCCAGTATGCACGAAAGCTTGGGAGGGATGGTCAGAGCACCCCTGCCCTTCAAAATCAGATTGGCTCATCGTTTTCCCGTTGAACCGTCGTAGGGACGTTGAGGTGGCACTCCTATGAACTCTTGAATATTCATGATTGTTAGCGTACTTCTGGGTGAACGAGTTACACTAATTTTAACCTATCACTTCTATTTACTTACGAATTTGTCATCTAAGAAACATGTAATGTTATTTGCAATAAAGTGCTTATCGTGGTAATTCTGTCATGCTTCTATTGCTTACAAAGTCGAGCGTTTTAGTAAAATCTGTTAACGTCCACTATCCACACTGCGAACTTTAGGAAACTCGGAAGTATTGATTATTTTTACTCGGTTCTTTTACCCATCCAACATGAACTAGAAATAAAACTTTGAACTAGAAATAAAACTTTGAGCTGTTATCTGGCAAGTTAGAGCAACTGCGGTTTAGTTACTCCAATGCATGGTTATGGAAAGTAACAGTGCAGGATGCCTGTTCATGCAGAAGTTCTGAGTGTAAGTATCATACTGTTGGCTTAAAACAAGTTTAAACCACTCATTGCAAAATTTATCAATGTCAGAACTAAGAACTATCGTAACCTTTGAATAAATCAGACAGCTACCGAATTTTGAATACCAGGAAGTCTTTGTAACTGATGCAGTTTCAAGCTTAACCACCAAAACCAATTTGCGGCCACGTCCTCAAACCAAAGATTTGTGACGAATCAAATTCCAACCTCTTAACATTCAAAGCAATTATCCAAAAATGAAAACCTACATGTAAATTCCAATGCAGTGCATTTCACATAACTACATGTACCATGGTAACGCTGACTAAATTTCTGGTTTATTTCATAATCACTAACCCATTTTCTTATGGCCGCACAAAATGTCAGTTTTTTAAATTATCAGCTGTTAAGTGGTTCGAATAAGGTAGCAATTATTACAATGACTTCACTGTTGCTAATTATAGAAATAATTAGATTCAGTTACAACTCCAAATGTGGGAGACTGGGATGTAACCGGTAGAGCTAAATGCTGTATAAGCTAAGCGTGTAATCAGTGAAGCTGTGATCATGTTATCTAAACATTAGTTATTTCTGCGCAGAAATATATATTTGAAGAGTGCCAGCCATAACTTAACAAGAGCCAAAACAATCAACGTTTCAGGAAAGGAATGAAGCTAAATAGTTTCGTTAAAAATGTTGATATCAATATTCTGAGTTTGTTCGAACGACAATGTTCAGAATCTGCCCACCATTGATGCCCACCATATGATAATACGACAAATGTGCCTAAACTTTACTGAATAAAATTATCCTGAAAACAGTGGTACTGGTAAACTAATCTCATGCTCCAATTTTGATTTAAGACTGAGCTAAAAGCATGCCCACCATTTAAAATATTACTCGTACAATTCTGCTTCAAATTCTTATTATAGATGCTTTGGTTTATGATTTCACAACGATCCGTTTATTTAAAAAACAAATTATGCAATTTGAAGAAAAAAACCGTTATGCAACTCGCAATGCATGGTTGCATTGCAAGAAAGATTAATTTTCATAGGTCTTAGCGTTTTTTGTTTTAAATTTTTTTTTATAAATGAACAGGGCATTGTGTTAGTGTTTAATGATAAGGCTGTTTGCTTTCGACTAAAACAGAATAACAATGTAATCAAGAGAATTTTAACAACAATATTGCTTGCAATTATCTGGAGGTAAAAGTCAGTTTAGGGCAATTAGGCGAATAATTAAAAAATAATCGCATGATACCATTTTTTTAAAATGATCATTAAGGAGGATTTTCACGTGCACACACGTGCTACCGGTATATCAATGCTTACTTGAACGGGCATTAGCATGTAAGAGAGCGTCAATAAATGTCACACTGATTTCTCTGGATTCAATTATTGGCCGTCCATACTGGACGTCCGAAATTGAAGGGATTTTAGTGAATGGATGTTATCCCTTAGTTTAATGACTTGTTTAAAAATAAATCACAAAAATATGCACCATAAAATAATAATACGGCTGCATAATGCTTATCGTTGATTATTGCCACTACTACCTTACCCCGAATCCGAAAAAGGCATACACGGTACAAGGTAAAGATTTCAACTTACAAGCATTCAGTTAGCGCTGTTGAAGTATCAATTGTACATTCCATTCCCAAAAAGAACCATGAAGCCATGTTACATTTAGTCTGTATGGCCACCTGTTTCCAACAACAAAAACCCTGAATGTATCGCTATAATAATTTTAAATTTGCAAATCATTATCAGTATTTCGTATAAAATTAACGGGAACAAAAGTACATATATGCATTTGGAATGTCCTTGATTTGCACAAATCGGCCCGGATGTTTCAAATAACTAAGTCATCGTGCCAAAAGCCAAGGCTGGAATCCACAAATTGCGTTTGGGCTGGGAACCGTGAAGTACTTTAAACGCATACTTGTCCACGCAGTTGCCTCTCATCGGTCCAAGAGAACCAACGGCTGAAATCTCCTAAGGATATCGCGATGCTCGCTGGACCGAGGATAGCCCCTCTTCAATTCGCTAACGTGAACGAGCTTATTACCACTCTGCTCAATATCCCGTTACAATTGTTCAGGCTGCCTCTTGCACTAATTACGCGAGTATTGTTGAAAAAAATTCAGAGTTGTGGGTCTCCCCCTGGGCCCGCGGCGAACGTCCTGCCCATCGTTGGCAGTCTACCGCTGTTCACCTCCCGCTATGACTACTATATGCTGTCCAGGATGGCGAAGTTGTACGGCTCGATCTACAAACTGAATCTGGGCACGACCACGTTCGTTGTGATCAGCGACCCAGAGCTGCTCTTGGAGGCGTTCAATATGGACGATGTCAGTGGAAGAACAGTTTTCCCTGTAATGAACGCCACGAGTAATTTGGGTGAGTTGGGCCGTGCAAATGTACGTATGACGTCCATAATCCCCTCCCCCCCACAATTGTGTTAGCGATTTTTTCCCGAAATTAAATACGCACAAATCGATGTCACATGATCCGCCCAGTTTCGTGCCTATGTTTCGAAAAGAATCAAAAGTTCGTGAAAAATGCCATCATATTTCGTATGAAACTTTGCGCACGAAATTAAATTGTAAATGTGCGCATGGCCCATAACAGGTTGCTGAAAGACTGGTAAGAAAATGTCCTCGAAAAATGGGATCCGTATGCGAACAATTTTCTTCCGATTTATGGCTGAATTTCGTCACTCTGTTCACAGCCGTTTCGATTAACTCTGCTAGGACTTCGAAGAAGGAACTCGAAAAAACTGAATCGACGGACCCTAAATCGATGACGTAGATTTGTAAGCATTTAGTTTCGAAAAAACATTTAGGAAAAAAATCGCCAAATCCCTAATCTGTCATCGTCCGAATGTGGCATATTTACCCCCTTTTTTCCTTCTCTCTCTCTCCATACTCCATAGGTAGTTTTTTTACTAGGTGATGACTTAAATAGCCATTAGTTCTTCGCGTAACTTTGTGCTTGGCGTCCATATTTTGTAGACTTTCCTACCCTACAACTTAAGACGTCATATGTACTAACTAATGAACAAAATCGCTACTTGCAGGCATCTTCCACGCTGAAGGTGACCTTGCCTCCAATCAGCGTGCCTTCATCGAACGCTTTATGGGCAATCTGCACATTCCCAACCAAAATTTGTACCGCGCCTATTTCGAGAGGGCCTCTGTCGCCACTGGGCAGTTGCTGGAAGAACTGGATATCCCCAGTAGAGCGCCTATTCATATCGACACTGCGCTGGACTTCACCATTGTCAACATCCTGTTCTCCGTCCTTGTCCAAACCGTGTTTTCGCGGAACGATGAAGCACTGTTGGCGCTCATCTCATCCACCCAACACATCTCCAGGAACACGCATCTCATTTCCCTCCCCAACTGCGCCCCAATGTTCTCGAGGCTGTCCCAATCACGGAGAGTTCGGAGAGACATTATGGACTGGAGAACGGCCTTCAGGACCTACATGGAACCGATCGTCCAGTGGCATCGGCGGGAACTGAATCCGGATAATCCGAAGGATCTCATCGATGCCTTCTTGATCGAAATGGACAGGCCAAATGCTGGAAACCAAGCTTTCTTCACCGGTAATCGTAATGAAATAGTCGAGAAACAGGAAAGGAAGCGGGAGAAGTACGTTCGTGCACAAACTTGTGTACTGTCATCTCTTTTCAGAGGAACAACTTTACGCCGTACTAAGAGACATCTTTTCCACCACTTTGATAACTATTTCTGCCACCATCCGCTGGCTACTGCTGGCAGTTTTACATGAAAATTATATCCAAACAACGGTTAGCACCGCCTCTACTTATTCCACTTCAGGCTGACCCAAAAAAATGTCCATTATAAAACACATTTTTGCTGCGCTTGTCATAATTGCTAAATTTACTTTTCCGTGTGGAATTGGTCGTCCACTAGGGGGTTAGCTGTTTTTTATGCTTCGAAAATGTCCCATATGAAATGAAAAGAGGAAAAGAATCGAAAAAAAAACCGTTTTCGGAGGTGGCATAAGGTTTTTTTAAAGTCAATTTAACTTTAATAAATTAACGGAACACTCTGAGATTATAAGAAATAACTCTGGCTCTAGTGAACAGCCACTATATAGGTAAAACTATTTACATATACTATAGAGGTAAAAATTAACCTAGCAATTATAACAAGCATTTTAAAGCAAGAAATTATTTTTCACTTCTTTGCATGGTGGCCATCTTTTTGGATCGGGCTAATGAATAAGCACTAAACCGATTATCGCTTGTCACCAATCCATTCGACTTTTTCAGATTAAAAAAGAAATTGACAAGTTCGTTCGCACAGATGCAAGGCCTACTTTCGCCACATTCAGAGTGACGCCTTACTTACAGGCAACAATTCGGGAAGGGCTTAGGTTCTCATCAATTTTTCCCCTTGGTATGGACGCACCTATCTCGCTCTGCACAAGGCAACTCACGAATCCGTTGTTTGCCAAATACTTTAACTTATTTTTTTCTAGGTGTTTCTCGCAGTAATGTACGTGGCACTTCCATTGGTAACTACAACATCCCCGCACGAGCAACAATAATAGGACTATTTTGGGACATCCATCGTAACGAGAACCTGTGGCGGTTCAATCCGAGCGAATTTCATCCTTCCAACCATCTCAACACAGCTGGTACTCAAATTAAAGAATCGGAAAACCTCATGGCTTTCTCCACGGGCACAAGATCTTGCTTGGGCAAAGATGTTTCATTCAGCTTGATTTACTTCATTTTCTCGAACTTGATACATAAATTCAAGCTATTAAAAGCTGATGACCTCCCTCGTCTACATGACTGCCGGTACGGAGTGCTGCGAGAACCTCACCCTTTTAGAATGCACTTCCACCCTCATATTCCAGTGAACTCAATCGCTGGACCATCTGGACAATAGAACGGCTTTTAACGTTAAGTGCTTATTTTCTGCTAACTATAAATGTATTCCTTCATTGGCGCAAACGCTTGTTGAAATTTAATTGTTATTAATGTCAATAAACTCGTTCGTTCTATTCGGTCTAACGTGTGTGTATAGGCCCTACATATATATGGTGCATGTCAAACAAGTACCTGTAGTAGTCACATCTGGCGGGGCCAAAACTCAATGACCACTTCATCAAGGTTTGCTTTTAAGTGCGCGCGCAGGACTTGAAAATGAACACGAGTCCAAAAAATGTTGTCCCTATTTTTAAGGCTGACAAGGAACACTACCCAAAGATCACACAGATTTTCATGAAACTCATCATTGCAATAAGGTTAAAAATGATGACGAGCGACACCCACATTACCTAGAACCATTGAGATTAAAACGAGTTATTGTTTAAAGATGACTTCTATTGTTATTACACTATAAAAACAAATGTCTTAAGTTCCTTGTAGACAGAATTCACACATTTAGGCCATCTGAAAATTAAGCGTCTCAAATTTAAACTATACTCAGCTACTTAAAACAACTGAAAAATGAGGGTACTTTGAAAAGCACACTCTAAATTTTTGGGACATCCATCGAAACGAGAAACTGTGGCGGTTGAATCCGAGAGAATTTCATCCTTCCAACCATCTCAACAGAGCTGGTACTCAAGTCGAAGAGTCGCGAAACCTCATGGCTTTCTCCGCATCGTGTTTGGGCAAAGACGTTACAATCAGCTTGATTTGCTTCATTTTCTCCAACTTGATACATAAATTCGAACTAGCAACAAATGAGGAACTCCCTGGCGTACATGACTGTCGGTTCGGAGTCCTTCGAGAACCTTTCCCTTTTAAAATACGCTTCCTTCCTCGTATTCCAGTATACTCAGTCGCTAGACCATCTGGACAATAGGATGGCTTTTAACGTTAAGTGCTTATTTTTAGCCAAATATGTGTATTTCTTTATTCGCGCTAACGTTTGTCGAAATATGTGTCAATAAAGTCGTTCGTTCTATTCGATATCTAACTTATATATAGGGTTGCGTTTCAAACTAGTAGTTCCTGGCTGTTGCAATACTCATAAAAAAACTCCAAGGAATTAATCTAGAATATCTTTTTAATTGCAGTGTTTTAGGCATTAAGTTCGTTATACTTATGACCAATATTAATAGAAAGTGGGATATGGCATTAATAACGCTAAAATTTCCTTCAAATTAGAAAAAGAGCTAGATATACTTTTATACCGAAATTGTTGCTAATTTCGCATTCCCACATCCCAAAGAAACTTAATTTTAACAATAAACATGTTTTGCCTTGTTCATACTTCTTTTATGGGAAAGATCACTTGGAATGTAGTTTGCCCATTATTATCACCATTTCCTTAAAGTCTTAAAATGACGATTTTTGCTAGGGTTCCGGTTTTAGTAAAATACGTATATGTAAAACATGTCTACTACTGGTTAGAAAGTTATCGCCCGATACAAAACTATTCTTCGGTTAAGCTATTAGAATGTCACCTGCATTGCTTATAATTTTTAACCTTGAACCAGCTTAACCCAGGACTGATTTAGTACAAATGTATCTTAACAATATTAAAACCATTGTTTACAAATGTGGTTATAATATGCGTAGTACATAAATCGTTACAATAATAAATTAAGCACTGCATTATACTGGGCGAAATATTTGTCAATTGTGTACTTGATGGTGATTGTTTTAATTTCAAAAGCCTTAATTTTGCTACTTGAATTAATTCCGCTATAGTCCTACTTAGCGACTTCAACCTCAATGTTTATGCATTCTATAAGCGTATTTACCCTCCTTTCCATTACAGAAAACAAATGCTGTGGTTACGAACCTGCAAGCGTGGACCATTTTGAAGTAATCCCTTGAAAATTGGTAATGTCTTGAAAATGTGAGGAATCATACTTTTAAGCATATACCCATGCTTCCACGAATTATTCGTTCCCGACCGTCATTCGATTTCAAAATCAGCAGCTGGAAGCAAAAATTCAGCCCGGGGGTCTGGAGTTTGGGGAA
>JAQIXS010002795.1:0-20865 GCA_034700785.1 Rossiulus vilnensis
CTGCAAGTACCCAGGGTACCAAGCTGACCCCAACGATTGCACCATTTTCTACCAGTGCGTACCAACCGCCTCTGGCACTTGGGATATTTATACCTTTCATTGCAACCAAGGCACCGTTTTCGACCCAGCTATTGATTCCTGTAACTATCCTGAAGCAGTTCCAGACTGCCACGCCCAAATTTAAATCATGGTAAATACAGCATGGTTGCGTTCATAGTCATTCATTTCCTCCGTTTTTATAATCTTAGCACGTTTTCAACGAGCATGGTATTAATATCCAAATAACCTGTATGTACAAACTGCATGTGAAATAAAATCGCATGATTACACTATCTATTGTACTTATTAACTTTTTTTCATTGTCTTCTTGTGTTCGTTAGTACTAAACTCGCACAGCTTTATTAGGCAAGAATCGATATCAGAAAAATAGCAACAAACTGAGCCTTAACCAATGAGAGGTATTCAGTTTATAGATCATGTCTTCCAGCATAGAGAAAGTTCAACGGATGGCACATCAGTCATGGGAATGGCATGATTAATTGCAAACAGACTCCTGCATTCTATTGGTCCATTTGAATTCCCCAGTATCGTTCTAGTAGTTGACAGACAAGGCCTATAGTAACTAGTGTAGTTATATATAGTTATTCTGTTAAGGGGCTAATAGGCATTTTTGTAAAGAACGTCATCCTGTTTCTTGAAATTCATTTTCGTTTCAATGACATACGTTTTATTAATGCACATTTGTTACAAAAGTACACAATTGCGTGTAAGCAATTAATTTAAAATGCAGACTGTTGTAGTCAAATAGTTAAGCGTCATTAAGCGAGCTATTAATGATAATATACACGTATGCGCTGGACGCCAGATTTGCTACTCATAAATTTGAAAAATCAACATTTGTTTCGATTTTCTTCAAACTCAACTTTATTACAGTCTGGATGAGTGGAGGACTTCCTCTTTATTACTTCGTTAATCTTGCTGAGTAAAGGAAACGGCATTCGTGCGCAAGTAGGATGAAAATCATCGGTTTCAATCGACCAAATCATAACACCACCAATATTCAGTTGATTGACCAGCTTGCACTAAAGATAAAATGCGTAGAAAAAAAGATAAAATGTGTGAGATCGCAAATTTGAGCAAATATCATTGAAAACACAATGTGTTTTTTTTAAATAAATGGTTACAGTTTTAATTCTTTTTGTATGCTGTCTGCTATGGCCTGAGAGGAAAATCCTGCAACTTAAGGTTGACTAGAGGTCCGAAAACTAAATGATTTAATTTGTCATATTTATAAAAATTACATCTTTTAAGGGTGTACAACTTTCGATTTTAATAAACCATAAACACTTTCTCAATATAAAATTGACGTCATTTGCGAACGTTGTTTTTAACAGATGTTCTTTTGTGACACTTTTTAAAACAAATTATTTGATTGGAAAGGAGTGACTAATGATTGAACGAGGTTTCACTGTACTCAGGAGCTAAATCTCCTGTGTCAAAAGACAAACCTTACCTTTTCTTCAATGCTCTCTGGATCATCATAGCCAATCCATTGGTTGTCCTTGTAGGCATATGGAGTTTTGTAATAGGGATCCACCACTGTTTCCCAGCCGACATCTTGCAAATCAACGCAGATCTGTTGATATTGACAAAATCTCAGTTAAATACACTTTGAAAGATCGTCAGTTTTAGAAATGCCTACTTCGTTGTAGCCCAGTGTGCCCGCTTGCCGCGTATATGGTCCGGCTTGACCAGGTCCATTAGTAGGCGCCCCGATGCCGTGATTACTGGGATTGGCCAGAGCGAAATTATGGCCATAAGTTGCCATACCTAAATTAATCATGCGGGCAGGTGCGCCTAACTGCATCCAGTAGTTTACCGAAAAATTCTAAGAACATAATTTTTTAATGCTCAAGATAGTTAAGCAGGTACATAAATCCATAGATAATCTGTAATGCTTACCACATTTAGCATTTGCTGATAGGATGATTCATTTGGATTTGCGTATAGGGGAGCATTAAGACCTATGAATTTTAAAGGAAATTCCTAGTTTTACATGATATATTTAGTAACAATCGTTGCATCCGAAAACGCTTCATTTTTAAAAGAAATGGAAAGAATGATTATTACATGTACCTAATTAGAATGTTGCAATATTGAAAGTTTAATATTTAAAACAAAACGTTCGTTTTGAATTGTTTATTGTAGTTATGCCTGATAACGTTTTTAGAGAAATGTTTTGGATGTTCGAAACATGTTTGAACTTAATCGAAAAAATAGCTTACCCGTGAAACTTTCCCAAGTGCCGTGAAAATCATAGGTCATTAAATTAATATAATGCAAAGATCTAGAACAACATTAAAATACATTTAGGGTTTCATTGACCAGCAGATGGTCCAGTATTTACCACCAGCTTAAGCAAAGTAAGTTAAGTAAGGCTAAATCAATTAAAATGAATGATTACAAACAATTTTATATTCAGAAGTTAACTGCATTTAGAAATTACATTTGTAATTATGTACTAACTTGACAATTTCGGCTACATTATAGGCGTTATCAATGGTGTCCTTTCCCGCAGATACTGCAGCAGTTAAAAGTAAACCCTCAGGGTCAAAAGCTGTCCTAAGATCCTTTTAAAAAACGAATTTCAATAATAACATTATTTAATCTGCAATTAACTCCTAGACAATGTTGATAATTTTAAAAATCGACAAACTTTAAGCAATTGAACAAATGCAAGTCGATCCGATAATTGTCCACCCCGCTGTGTGGGGTATTCCCAATCGACGTCCAGTCTGAAATGTTGACAGGTTAGGTTTTTCAAAATTGATAATTTATTTTAAAACTTTCGCCAAATCGCCCATCGAAAAGTCGACTTTCTGACGCCCTAATTTCCCGCTTCTCATTCCCAAATTACATAAATCTTACTAAATTCAATACTTTACCCATGAAATCCAAATTTTTTCAAAAAAGGAACCACGGTTTTGACAAAATTAGCTCTTCGAGCTGGATCATTGGCCATCGCAGAATATTTTTCAGACCCTTCATTCCAACCACCTATGCCCAGAAGGCACTTCAGATTTGGATTCTTTTCAGCTAATTTGGCAAACCTGTTATATGCACCTTTTACATGAAAATAACATATTGTTAGCCACTTTTGATAAAATAGTGCAGCTACACCTGCTAGCAAAAAACTGTCCCATCTAATTGTACAAAAAATTATTTTGTTCCGCAATTAGATATCCAATTTCAAATCGGAATAGCTCGATTTAAAATAAATTTATTGCTGTTTAAAATGCGCCAAATTTGACTAAAATTCCTCATCAATTTCTCCGGCGAAAAGCCTTCAAACAAAATTCCCAAAAATGCAAATAGTTTATATTTGCATTTTTTGGGACATCTGCTTGCTTTTAGTCCTGTCACTATAAATGCGTTTCTGCAAGGAATACGATATTCTGAGATTAAGATTTGCGATGATAATGTTTTGCATAATTTGTTTTAAGGACGATAATTTTCTATACAATTGATGTGAATCTAAGACAATTCATCTTTAGGCTATTCTCGTGTGAAATGCAATTTGCGAAGTCAATTTAGGTGCATTTGCAAGCGCTTTAAATTGTTTACAAAATTTTAAATGTACTAGCTGAACAAAACGTATTATTATTATGGAGAATGCATTTAGGTAGGCAGTTTCTTCGCTAGCAAGTACTGTAAATAAGGAGCATGATAGTGACTTACCTTTCCCATAATTATCGTACAAATCGTTGTAGGGGTCAAGAGACTGGATTTCGTAGGTGGATGGATTTAAACCGGCGAAAGCATAAATGGCGATGTCACAAATGAAAGGGTCAATATTTTCCACATCGAATTTGCCCAAATCTGGGCGGTACACAGCCCAACTTCCAAAATAGCAAACCAGCCTTTTGTCCGAAGCAGAACTCATGTCACCTGCAGCAGGTTACAAATTCAAGTGGATGACAAGTCGCATAAGAAGGTACACAATTGGCAAAAACTATTCCACTTCTTTACCTGTGATTAAGGTAGCTGACCACAGTACTACAAAAATCTCCAATAAATGATTGAAGTGCATGCTCTGTCTGTCAGGGGCTTATAACACCCAACAGAATTTGCTCTATTTTTCTG
This sequence comes from Rossiulus vilnensis, assembly GCA_034700785.1. Lineage (NCBI taxonomy): Eukaryota > Metazoa > Arthropoda > Diplopoda > Julida > Julidae > Rossiulus > Rossiulus vilnensis. The sequence continues at coordinate 4,144 of JAQIXS010002795.1, forward strand.
ATTAAATTTGCAATGAAACGAAATTTGCACAGACACCTCCCAACTTTCCAAGTTCACTACTATCTGGCTGTAAGACGAAAAACCACAAACCTTCTCCTTTGTTGCCTGTTTAGTCATGTGAATCTTACAAAGCAGGAGCTTTGACTTATATGGAGGAAGGTGTGGGCGCAGTGAGACATAAACGTACACCTCATTGGCCATGAGCCCATGACTGGACGCTCAAGAAGGAACAAAATATATCCCAATAGCAGGTCGCAACCCGGTTTGACCCGGGATTAGCGAAGGTTTTTGTGTGCAAATGTTAATCACGAATTTGCTGAGAGTGACCACAAGCAGCTAAATTTATTAGATCAGATAATAACTTTTTTATCTATTGTTTATTTGTGCTGGCTAAAATTGCATTAAACTTCAATTACTGATGCATTTGATTGGGTAATTACAGGTTCGAAACTCGTGATTAAAGTGATGAATGCATTAAGACAAGCTACATGTATATGCTGTTAAATTAGCATGTGTTTCGCCCAAAGCAAGGTGATTATTTGCAAGTTTAATATTTTTCCCCAAAATAAGTGCATTGGAAAATTTGAAAACATAAAGCTTGAAACATCATTCACCAACAGCTGATACCATGCATGCTAGTTTGAACTATTTTGCTATGGTTCTCTGAAAAACAATTTTTTAATTAGCATTTATTTGGACAAATAATTTCTCAAAATTAAAAAATGTGGTTTTTGAGGAATTTTAACAAATTTACGAAAAATTTCGTTCAATTTTTTCCTCAAGGGTCTACGTTATTTTTATATTTAGAAACAGTCCATTTTACTTATTTGAAAAAAAAAATGAAATAAACTTGAAAACATTTCCGGGAAACACCTGTTTCTGGAGGTTGCAAAGCGGTTTTTGTTTCAAATCTATGTAATTTTTTGAAACTTGTGGACGATTTCTGCACATTTAGGATTTAGAATTTGTAACAAGTATTTAAAGCAAAAATGTGCTAGTATTTTTGTACATGGTTGAACATACTTTTTTTTACTAAGCCTTTAATTGTAAATTTAGGCCTACAAGCTTTCTTGGATTAACGAAAAGCGCTTTTATCTCCGCTTGCATTAATTAAAGCAGGAAACAACTTACCGAAATTCTCCACAAACACCAGTTATGTTTCAAAGTTCGCAATAATAATAAACAACAATCCCAACCCATAGATATTTTAGACAATCTTATGAATCAAACACAATGCCACCATTTTGGTACTTATTTTAAAGTTTTATTACGGACACGCTGAATATTATATAATTTTACGAGTATCAAATCAAACAATACATGTAGGATATGTACTTCAAAACTGTAATTATTTTTAAAAGCTGATGCTCTTGGGGGACAGGAGGGACGTTGTGATCAACACAACGTAATTTAAGGGGAAGAGTAAGTGTTCAAGGTAACATAATAAAGGGATTGCGACTTTCTTTAACAAACTGGTTAAAGGGATAAATTAGAGTAATGTAATTTATGGACTGCCCCATTTTTGTACAAATTATCCAACAGTTTGACGCGGCACCCTGTAGGCTCGAGTTATCAGTGTGACCCGATTTTTATCTTGAAAACTCCCTAATATTTATTCTACATGGGCTTGATAAGTGATGTGACCGACGGGATTTGAAGGGAATGTCGTCTACTGAAATTAAAATTAACTGGATGTTTAATTCTGCAGAAAGATGATTGAAGTAACTGCGAGATTAACCAGAGGCACAGCATATATCGCCGGGGAGGTCATCGAATGTGTGGTAACGTTTAAAAACCCCCAAGCAGATTCGAACACCAGAGCCCAATCGAACAAGTAATTAGCTACGATTTGTTGACCGCTGTCGGAGTTGGCAACTCGCAATAATTAAAATACTTTGTAATTTAGCGACGTGTGTGAAACGCTGGCATGGGCGAGTGCTCAAATCCACTGTCAGTGTACAGTGAGTGACGACAAAGTTATCTTCCCGTCTTCGTCACCGATAGCCCAAGAAGAGGTTGCAATCTCTAATAAAAACACTTCGTTTGCGCCTTGTGTTGGTGAACGTGGTCATGTTGTCTTGTCCACGAAGCCAAAAATCCTATTTTGTGACGTTCGGTTGCTTCCAGGAGAGAGTAAAAGCTGTGAGTCTGCTCTCATCAATCTCTCCTTTTTGCAAGATAGCATTGGGATACCATTATGTACAGATTCTCACTTGATTTTTACTATGTTAATTCATCTTGTTGTTGAGCTGTTGATTTTTTATAGTCATTTACAGGGAGTCTTTATCAAGCGGAGCTCCTCCTTCGTATCGAGGACATGCAGTGAAATATTCATACAAGATCACCTTAGGCACTCAAAGAGTGGGGTCGACTATACGGCTTTTACGTGTTCCAATTAGAATTTTAGTTTTGCCAGGTCAGTATAGTGTAAAAAGCAAATTTTAACAACATAAAGCAGCTTTCAGTTGTCATTTAGTTCATTTTTAAACCATAAATACATTTTTATCCCTGCATTTTATTTGAACAGTTTTTTTACAGAAACTATTTACAAAACGCATGTTACAAATGCTTCTTATGATTCAATATATTATGCCATTACTGCCAGGTTTTTTAGATAACATCTCTGCATTGAGCGACTGTGAAGATCGCGAAGATCTCGGTCCGGCAAATCCATTTCTACAGAATCAACAAAAGGAAACTCCTTTAGATTTTGCCATGCAAATATTGCAGAACTTAACTGCACGGCGTGCTCCGAGTAAGGTCTATGAATGTTTATGAAGTCTTTTCTCAGCCAGTAGATGCTTGAGATAAGTTTGTTGTTTCAGGTTTCTACAGTATTACCAACACACATGGGAAGGTTGTTCGGTTTTGTCTATTTAAACCGGCCTATAAGCTTGGAGAAGACATTGTTGGTACATTTGATTTTTCAAGTTCTACTGTAAAATGTGTGCAGGTACACATACTCTTTTATATACATGTTGTTATATAAATGATTTCCTACTAAAATTGTTTTTCTTATTTAGTTTTCTGTAACCTTACAAAGTGAAGAGATTATTTGTGATGAATGCCGACGCAAGCCGCAACACGGAAGCTGTATAATAAGCTACAGCAAGCATCATGAAGTATGTCTCTTCTCTGAGCGAACACAGATGATACTACCAATTCCATTGACAGTCACGCCGGCATTTGTAACAGAATTAGGTACTGACGTCCACATAATTGTCCGATTTGTTTATCTGGAATATTATCTATTTGAGCAGTGTTTCATATGTTGTAGGTTGAGATAATTATGAATATTTTATTCACCCTTTACTTTAAAGCATTTGCATTATTTGCCAATAATATGTTCGTATTTTTTATATTCATATTAGCATCTTTACAATGGAGGTTGCACTTCGAATTTGTCACAACAACTACAGAAATGGAAAATCAGATGAAGGCACCAGACACGTCTTTAAGCTCCACTTGGCAGGGCCCATCAACGCTGGACATTGAAACGATGGTCTGGGATTTACCCATTACTGTTTATCCAACCAGCCCACTGCACTTAATTCATGGACCACAAAGTAAAAACGATGTTAGTGTATGCATCTGAAAGACCTTCCAAATTGGGTAAGCAGTTGGCAGAGTTTAGTAAAATGACATTCTTAGATGTATTCTTGGGATAAAATATACATTAAGATGGTCATAAAAGTATGCTGGCCATGTTTAACATTCTTGAGAGTATGCATTTATAAACTTTATACTTTTTGCAATAAATCAAATTCTCCTAATTACTCCTAAAAATAAAATTGGAAATGTAATGTATGTTGTAGGATCACCCTCAATAACCAAACGTATGCCCATGATTTTGTTCTTAGTGATGTTGTGATACTACCTTCTGTAGGCTACATATAGATCCTGCAACCATGTAAATACAGTAAGTCAGGTAGTGAAAAACAAATTATTCATTAAAAATTTAATATCTTTTATCTTAACATAATGTACTGTATTTGTTGTAAGCTACAATCAAGAGGATTTTTACTGGTTGGCTCCTAGGATTTAGCAATGCTACTCAGGACCTCCTCTCTGAAATAAGGAATAATTTATATGAATGCCTAGTGAACAATAACAACCCAACATATCAACACATTCATAGACGCTACCATTATATATGCTATTTCTACTTCAGATATAGGCTTTCGTGCATATTTTGGTGGCAACTGTGAATCTTCAATTGCGTTTCCAGAAGCATGAGAGGATGGTGTAACCTTTTGGCCAATGGGAATATGGGAATCTGCAAATGATGAATGTAAATTATTTTGCATTCTAGGTGACATTCATATTCAATAGTTGTAGTTCTAGTTCATTAAACATGAAGACAAATGAAACTCACCTTGTTTCATTGGTCCACCTTTTCTAAATTTTATAAGAGGTAAATGGGGTTTGATGGCCTGGAAACAAAATGAAATTCATCATCAGTGTCTTATCTTATGCGTTCGCCACATGTACAAATTGTTATATTTATGATACGCAAGCATGCAAAATCAACCTGTAAAGACCTCGCAACAGAAGGTGTAGCCATTGCTTTGAACCTAGATTAATCAAGAGAAGATATTTAAGTCGCAACGTTTCCTATTGGCTTTCAACATAAATATAAAAATAGTGATCGATAGTAATCGCCCTACGTCTGCCAAATAGAATTCCATAAGGAAAAGCGCCATAACAGAAACAGGCTTCACCTCGCGCATGCGCAAAACATATTAAGATAATGGCGGTTGTGCTTGAACATGATCACTAGGCTTGAACAAGCTGACAAGCAACGGAGCCTACCAATTATTATGTATAAAGTAGGCTTTGGATAAAGATATGAAAAAAATATTACTCGCACATTTTTTTCTTCAAATATTTATTATAATTTCAGAGTTCGCGTAATGTTTTTTTTCAAATATCCAACTTTTTGTATAAATAAATGGCGCGTTTTGAAATTGTAAACCAAAGCTGGAACCCTAGTGGACGACCAATTCTACATTGCTAAAAACAAATTGATAAATCATAACAAGTATTTCAAGCAAAAAATGTGCGATTAATATTTTTGCATGGTGGGCATGCTTTCGGCTCATACTTAAGGGATGGCACTATAGGGCTAACCGAGACTCGAAAACATCCAAGTTTTTGATTTAATTAATACGTTAGACAAAACTATTGCTTTAATTAAAATTTAATGATTTTTTTCCATTAAAATGTTTTCCTTATTAATTCAGATTAACAATAAATGTATCTTTTAGACCACATGTATTACGCTGAACTGTACACGAATTTCAAAAAAATACCTCTATAATTGTGACTAAGTAGCATAGCTGGGACCTGTTTTAACGGGAACCTCTATAAGTGACATACACTACATGTAATGCATTTTGGCTGGCTCTTCCTGATAATTTTGCAGAAATATTTTCCTGGAAATTTAGATCGGAGATAACGGCTTATTGATGCATTGCTGCGTGGCTTACTGAAGCATCATCCTAAAACCTCCAAAATATCATTTTAATCCAGCAGCTGCATTCATGTAAACTGTCTCTTGAAGGGGAAATGACGCAGGTAGTCTAGCGCCTTAAAAGGAGGGGTGGAGCTGTATGTGACTGTCGATCTAGATAAGCAGGAAGCGTGAGTCAACCTCCCCAGACTATAATGCCACTTTCCATTACCATGATCCCTCTATTTTCTATTACGTATTTTCTGGATTTGAAAACGCGGAGCTTTGCCGCTAGAGGGCAGCGTGGGCGCCGCGTGCCGAGCAGCTCGTGAGGGAGGCTCGACGCCCGCGAGCAGAGGGGGTAAAAGAAGTATGCTTTTCTCAAATGTGTTCCAGTTCAGCGTTCGCCGTGCAAGCGAAAGGTCGGGATTCGAGCGGCGCCCGAAGAAACAATCCGCAATTATCCGAAGCCCAGATCGAGTGCAAGTAATCGCGGTTGCAACGTTGGATCGAGTGAAAGTAATCGCAACTGCGACGTTGGATCGAGAGCATCTTCCGATAAGGCCAGCCTCCTCATCGCCTGGAATTCCACTCTAAAGCCTGCGTTCGATTGCGGCAGTTTTCGTTCCACGCTTCTCCATCGGGCATCCAGTATGAAATCCGGCCGACGATGAATGTCATTTTGAACAGTATGCATTCGCTAAGCTGCCAGAAAACTACGAAATCGTATCGAGTTGTGTCCACTCGAATCTTGTTCAACGCATCCCCGAAAACGTGCCTCAGTCGTGCTTTTGCTGCCGGCAGCCAGTGGAGCTTAGTCTAGATTTCATCGAAATTCTCCAACATGACGAACTCAGACTTGTACATTATCACCTTGCTATGTATTTGCCTGCCGTGCGCGTACGCGCATGCCAAGGATAGTAGTAATCAGATTTTTATGAATCAATTTGCCGTGCGGATTGAGGGGGGCAAGGAGGCTGCGCATCGGATAGCGGCAAAACATGGATTTGTCAACTTAGGAGAGGTGAGAATTGGCTTAACATTCGATCATTGCTTTGAAACAGGGCCTTCAGTTGATGGTGATGCAGCTTTACCACTTAAGAACTAAGCGAAAACAGTTGGTAACTATGTGCCAATTGCTAGCCGAAGAAGTGGAAGTATTAGTCAGCTTTCAGTTTTGCATGGCTTCAACATTCAGGATATTGCTCAGGAAATGAGCTCCTCGGTTTATCCGACTAGGTTTAATTGCAAGGAGTTGACTGAAATTGAGCCGAAATGCAGCTTAGTTTCGTGCCGATTTGATTCAAATGTCCCGTGTGGCATGTTAATAAGGTCAAATATCCTCAAGATGCAGCTTGACGCCTTGCATCAGCTGACAAAAGTAGGCTATATGGTAATGTGAGCCTGCACCATACCACAGTGCTGCGTTTAATTTAAAAATCAGCATAAAAAACGAATGTGGTTTAAAAACAATCCGCTGACCCCTTTAGTAATTCTCGCCTAAACATGAATAAATTCTTTGGTAATTAACGACTAAATATTAATTACCATAACCGTTTTAAGAGGTATCGAAGGGCCCATGCAGAGTAATTTTCCCAAGAGCAACCAAAAACCTGGACACGTGACAACAATGTCAAGTATCCCAGGATGTAGCAATCCGGTGAATTTTAGATTTAAAGATTAAAGGTAATGTCAAATTTTGGTGGCGGTGAATTACATCTTGTTGAATGTGGATGGAAAGAAATCATCTGCGACATGTTTTGCGTTTCGGAAAAAAATGTTATCGTGATTGTACAAAATCGGCTTAAATTTCAATTCTGTGACTTATAAAATTGATAAGCATGTCACCACAAGATCATCAATAACCGCTTGTTAAACATTTTATTTCGTAGGTTATCATAATTCATAGATGCAAAAAATGGTTTGCTTCTTGCCTGATTCAAAATTCTTACGTTTGTTTGCGCTGAAAATGCATGTTATTATTAGAAAAATACAATTGTTTAAATGTTGTCATTTTGAGAAATCATTAACAAATAGGCTATGTTGAGGTTTTCAAGAACAGTTTTTATTGTCAAGGAGGTTACTTCCAGTTAAAGCGGCACACCCTGTAACGCCATATGTGGTTTTTTTTAGTGAGATCACGTGCGTTTATCAAGATTTTTCATCATGGCACTGTTGGCGGTTGACTAATCAGTGGCCTTCACTACATCCTTGAAAAGACTACAACATTAACCATCTTACCCCAACCATGGCTAGTTTGCCGTGTCCAACCGAATTTCAGTAAATGAATTGCATTTTTTGGCAATAAATTGACTTACATTATATAATTGTACACCATAAATAGCCTGCTTTTTTATCATGCGTTAAGTTTACGTGATCAAAGAAGATCAGCTAACTTATAAGTTTAGTAGTCCTACTTTTATACCAAAAAAATGTGTGAATTGATTCTGATCTGACGTTGTGCATGAATTCACAATACAGGCCTTGGCCAACATCTTATTGAGTGTCAGGCTCTGCCAAAAATAGGATAATCTTTGCCTAGTCATGCAGTGGAAACAATTGCAATGCTGAAATCGTTTGGGGCGAATCACGAGTTTTTGAAATGCGTAGTTCAGTTTTTTTTACCCTTTTTGCAGTGATTTTTGGCATCATGTGTAGCCAAACACTGCCTGTGAAAAATGCTTTTACCGTACGTTAACCCCTTTCCTGTTTCTTTGCAAGAAAAAGAAGAAAGCAACCGTAGACCTACATACAGTATTTCCAGCAATTGCAGCTAGCTATAGGAAAACTTGTTAACACGTTTTGTCAGCTCAGTTTTTATTTAGTCTGCTAAAACGTTTTCCAAGGAGTCAACTGCTATTGTGCAAGAAGCCTTGGTAAACCTGTGGTTGGCTATTTTACTAAAATCATGTCACGAACACTTGGGGAGAAACAAACATTTTGATAAATTTTGATGACGTGTTTTCGTTTTGGAATTTCATTTGCAATTCTTTTGACCATTCGAGTTGGAGAATTGAAATTCGGAAGGGACGAACAATTTATGTCATCCAGTGGATTGATGGTATAGCAAACGTTAAAAAAAATGTTGAAGACAACAACAATGCAATTATTGGAGGAAGAGATTCCTTCCTAAAATGTGAAAAATCTTTAACGCGCATCATTTGTTCCGTTTATACGAAACGTAAGTAATTTATTTGCTAGTATATGCTAGCTTGTCATTTAATTTCTGATATTTTCCAACTTAAATTTATTTAAATTTGAGGTAATATTGCATTGTCACAGTAATTGTGTCAGACTTGTCGAGTCTTGGTGTGACACAACCTTTATACGGTGAACTACATGTATATGGAAATGTCATTTTGTCATGTTTTTTTCCATTGTTCTCTAAAAATGATAAAAGGGATGGCTAAACAAATTGGCCTATTTAATGTAAACTGCATAAAATATGCTAATTTCTTTTCCGCTATATCAGGATTCCCCCTTGCCTGGGAAACCTGAAAAACCAGAGAAATACATGGAATAGTCAGGGGAAGTAATGGAAGTGGATAATTTTATTTCTGGGGAAATCCTGTATATTATATGTTGAGTGTGTAGTTTGAGAAATGGATGAGATTTTGAATTGTAGTAACAGTAATTAGTGGTGCGAATTTTTATCGTTTTGTGTTACTTGCAAGGGTTGATATAAAAGGAAATTAACGGCTTCGCTGAATTTTTTATGTCGAAATTGCATAGCATATGTACTTGCGTAACCTTTTGCACTTTCGTGACAGCTGTTTTTAAGTATTCCGGTGTTTCTTCTAATTATGTAATTGGATCATGCAAATAATATTTAATTATCTCAACTAGTTCATGCATCTTGCCAGATTTTTTTTAAAAAAAAGTTATGCTTCTCATGTTCACGCATCGTCTGTGGTAGCTTTGTAGTGAGGGATCCAACTTGGGTTTGGCTTCACAGAATTCTCAGGCTAGTGTTACAGTGTGCAAATTATTTCTTAAAAAAATGTACGATAATATATATATCTTAATAGCATTCCCTGAAAACGAATCTAGAGAAATTTAATGTGGTCGCAATATGTGAATGAGAACGTCATTGGTTACTTATATCAGCTACGAATAAATGTGATTACATGTAGCCCAAACGGTTTTTGGTGCGTCAAATAATTTATGGTTACGAACTATAGGACCTACTGTGCTGCAGTGAACGATTGGAGCACATTTTGTAGGAAGTTGTCCCCTCCCAGCAATTACCTCACTGACCCACACTTTTCTCGTGTATAGTTTTCTGGAGCAATTTTTTGTATTGTTTTATGGTGAGAGTCCTGGTTTTTTACATTTTTCAGCCTACTTTTGCTTTTTTCCTGTCAGAAGTAAGAAAAAATGCCTTACCGCATGAAGGTATGAGAAAACTGCTATATGTACTTTCCTTCATATGGCAGTGGAACAGTTCTTCATACCTTAAGGTGATTTCAATCAAATACAAGTGCAGTGAACTACGTGGCAGCTCTTGAGGCTTTTCCTTGTGTAGTGAATCCTCCTTGATTCTTGTGTTAACTAAAAACGGTACTTTTTTTCTCGTGTTTCCAAATAAAACTGTGCCGTTGATTAATTAAAAAGTTGCTCACTGCCCCACATCATAGGTGTCAGTAGATATGATGGCTGCATGTACTTGTTTTTCGTAATGTATTAAATTGAATATCCATGAAACTTGAGCCTATAAAATTAATATACAGAACAGTGTAGATTGCATTGAAAATGAAAATACAGCCTTTCATTTCAGCGCAGTTTTGATGCGAAGTAATATTTAAAGTAATTTTGTAAGCATGTATGCCACATATATAACACCATTCATTTTTTGTGACCTGGTAATTTAGCTGCGGATATGCTCGCATGCAATATCGTACTTACACCAGATGCCTTCGCCAGAATTTTGAGCAAAATTTTGTCAGCATAAACTGAAATGTTCGTACACATGAACACTGTATATAGGATGGCAATGTGCAATTGAAATGTTTATTGTCTTGTCATGAATGCTATGGCAGTCTTGTTCAATAACAACATCAGGATGCGTATTTTTTAAAATTACATTTTATTGTATGTTCAAGTGCGGAACTGCGTTTCTGTGTCTGACGTTCGGCTTGGCTCTTAGATTAGAAAACAAGGTTATAAATTACTAGTATTACTGATGATCTAATTTAAAGGAATTATGCAATCAATAACTTAAGCATTTCAACATTTATTTTGAGCCTGAAATTGACTCTATTTGCCTGATTCTGCGCGTGCTTTTTTTTTGTTATTGTTATGATTGGATTTAATGCCTGCAATGTTAGTTTGGCCGTAATGTATTTGATTTGAAGAGTGCAATAATTTTAAAAACTGTATAAGCTGTTTATATTTACAAACTGAAGAGAATCATTTCTGGAAATGTCAGCATAAAGAAAAATCAACATAATTTTGTGTTTTTCAATAGATAAACAAGCATTGATTTAAGTAGAGTAAATCTCATTGTGTTGGCACATTGTTAAAAATGTCAACCGTGCAATGGTTAGATGCTTACAAGAAGATTAAATTCACTATACATGTACTCTGCAACCCGAGGACATTTAAGGCATGTTTGTCTGGTTTTGTTAATGCTGCTGTATTATTCAAGACCTTCGTACCTGTATAGTTCCCTTGTAACTTAAATGTGAATTTTAAATAATTCGACGTAATGTAACTCTCAGAAAAGTAGACAGTAGCCTTTATCCGGCCACGTTTATGGTTTGCCGACTTTTGATTAAGGAAAGTTATTCTTTGTAAAAAATGACCTGAAAACAATTACTGAGACTTTAGACTAATTTGCCTTACTTAGTCGTGTTTTATTCATAACCGCACTAGAAATGCCCGTTTTTGTCTTTCCAAGTCCACTGGCCTTCTTGTTGTCGAGGTCATGCTAATAAGTTGGGCGTGTAGTAATAAATATGCACTGGGTAGCACAATGGAAATATGAAATTTGGGCTAACCGTTTTGACAAGGCGTATATGCATGCTAAGATATTTTGCAACCTTAAATTTTTTTTCGTTCATAGTCATTCTGCATACCCACGAGATTTATGCATTGAATTATAGTTGTGTGATTTTGGAAAGCTAGAAAAGCGATTGTTATGTGCTAAATGTTCACCCTGTTAATTTGAATTACACCCCTCCAAGCCTTTAGGTTTAATATCAGGCATTGAATTATATGCTTGATTAGTCAACTTGAACAAGGCTCTACGTGATAGACCATGTTACACCCATGATTTAAAAAAAAATCTAATTTGTACTTTTTTCACAAGTCGTTTATTCCTCCAGGTTCTACCTTCATTTATTATGCACAATGCTGGCATGTAAATCATCGCTTAGCATGCCGAATATCCTATTTTGTTGTTGATTGAAAATGATTGTCATTTTATGTCATATTATGTCAACAAAATATGACTGCGTTCAGTTTCGGAAATTCCATTTCTTATTGAATTTACGGAAATAGTGCAATATCTTGCGGCGCTGAATTTTCCAAACTTTCAACAGAATAAAACTGTTAGCTTCAGATTACGGATAATTTATTCAGGAAGTCTTTAGTTTCTCTTTTAAACTTAATGGATGGCGGACGACAATCACGACATTCAATTAAAAGAGACATGCTTGAATGCCCCTAAGCGAATACCTTTTTGCCGCTGATACTTTGGTCATTGCACATATTTATAACGATAACGGCTTGTGGTTTGGGAATTAATGCTACTGATCTTAAGCAGATATTATCAGGCAGTGGCAATTTTCTATTATTGCGTTAGTGGTGAAATAATAATCAAGAAAATCGTTGATTAATAATGTATTCACGCTGACGAATTTATTCAAGGTATGTCAATCTAAATACGTTTAAGGCCCACCCAAAAGGGCGACCAATAGGTACAAAAATTGTTTTTAAATAGACCTACTTATTATAATTGCTAATTTCGTTTTGCGGAGAATTGATTGTCCACTAAGTTTAAAAAAAATTAAAATCTAAAAATTAAAAAACGTTATGCAACTTCCATGCCAATCTTCTGAAGTTTCGTAGAGAAGAAAAATCCGTTTTCAAAGGTCACATAAATTTTTTAATAAATAAACGGGGCATTTTCAAATTATAAAAACTGACTCAGATCCTAGTGGACAGCCAATTCTACGCGAATAGAAATAAATTTAGCAATTACAATAAGCCTATTTGAAACAAAAATGTGTAATTTTTCAGAAATCAGTCTATTTATAGCTAAATTTATAGAAATGATTCATCGTGAAAGAATCAGTGAGACTATATGGCTTTATTTGTGCATAAAGTTTTACACAGATAATTTGACGTTTATTGACCAACTAAGGTAGCCTTTTACAGGGTAAAATTGAGTGAATCCAGACTATCTAGCAACTTAAATTTCCCAACACTTTTTTATTAGGTGGTGCCAATTTAGCTTTCTACTTAATGAACTGCAAATGACGTAGGCTGTCTGGTTTCTCTCACCCTGGCAATTACAATGTGCGGAACCCCTTGAAGCGGCTAAGTTATACAATTGGATCTTATTCTGGGAATCACTGTCATTCATTACACCGCTGAGCATGCTTTACCTGAACTGTATGTCATTATCGCATAATTATTGAACTCGTAGTAGGCAAATGTTTGCTCTGAAGAAACAAGTTGCATGTTTGGGTGACAACGTTCGTATGAATGTACCAATGCCAATGTCCGTGCACTATTGAGGTACAAAACGTTCGTTCAAAGCTTTTGTTCAGCTATTTTGGCCTGTATTAATGGTTAGAATGAAATACCATTGTGTACAATGCATGTTCTATAATTCATACAGTGCATCCACTAATGATGCAATTCGAATATACCTCTTTGGACTGCCCTTTATTGAAATGTTGTTGTTAAAAAACTACGTGCGCCTGATTTTAAAAATTGGCTTGCAGTGCTCATGACAAAACATAACTCAAAACTATTGTTATCGTTATGAGGCGTGTGAGGTGCTTTATTTGTTGACCCTGCTGGATTCATTGATCCCAGGGAAAAAATTAAACTTAAAAAAGCACGACTGAATATTTATATAGCAATGAAAATCATAACTCAAAATGTAGGGTTGTCATTGCCAGTAAATCATTTTATAAGGTTAATCGTTATCAATCATTTCTGAAATTGCGTTAAGTGGTCGAAGTGTTGCAAATTTTCTAAGAAATTGGTGTAATGCATACTCAGAGTATATACACGAACGTTACATTAGAAGATCGTCTTATTCTGTCTCTCGTTTAGTAATCGATTTCTTAAACTATTCCTCGAACGTTCACAACCTGCTGCCTTTTAAAAATACGTTTCTAAGTTAGATATCAAACAAGGTTTTTTCTGTTTGTACTTCCAATTCTTGATCATCATCTGGTAAAGCAAGCCAAAAAAGTATGTCATGGTCAACCTGTGCAGTTAACCCCTACATGCTTATGCTAATAATTTTTATATCCGCCTAATACGGCCAAAATCGTGAAATTCTCATTTAAGGCATATTTTGATAACTTTTGCTGGTTTATACTCTGCTCATACGGTTGTTAATATTTGCGGTTAAAGGACATTCAACACATGCGAGCGGCATTTTTTATGAAAATGTTTTAGCTATAGCAATATGTTCTGCAAACTACAGACACGTTTTTATAGTAAATTGAACTCATTTCATGAAATATGTCGATGATTAACTCTTTCCATACCGAGTTGATATACACGTATTTTTTTGGAAATTACCAAAGCTTGTCTAGCTATAGAAATATTTTAAATGGAGTTCATTATACATGTATTAATGTTTTAATGTCTTGTCTACGTAATCTACCAATTTCAGTGAGAGTGAATTGTACATTGTTCATTTGTTCATTCACTCTAGCGTGACTGCCTAAAAAAAATTGAAATAGACCTAAATTTCCGACAAGCTGTATACTTGTATGCATTTTGCATTCAGGGCATCCGCCGCTAATTAACACGTTTGTATGGAAACTGTTACATTCTGTTAATTTCGCAAGTCATTAAAATAGGGAATGCAATCCGAGCCTAAATGTGGTGTAAGTTGTCATTATGAGTGCTATTTAGGACGTGTTAGGTTAGAAATGCTGAGCAGCAGATACACTGTATACTAAAACGACTAATATGCTATTATTCCAATTGCGGAAATTTGTCCCAGATTTTCAAGGATTTTTTTATTGCATTGTTCAACACATTCCTTAGTTTCAAATATTTAATATAAGTTCAGTTTAATTTACCGTATGGAATAGGACCAATACCCGTTGGGTTGGAAGAATATTTTCAACGGTACTTTTTATTATTTTTATATCGTGTGATTGGATTTGTCCTTATAAATTATTTAATGTTTGTTGCATGATGCATAATTGTGTATAATGCATCACTTTGTCTGTGCTTGTATTTAACTAGCAAGATCTAAAGATCCTATTTTGCGAAAATTCTTAATTAAAAAGGACTGTGGCTTTCCAAACACCAATTGGCACAATGTGAATTATCACAATTTCTTCTACTAAGGTTGAGCCGAAAGGATGCATACTTATTATAATTGCTAAATTTATCATATCTCTTTTAGAAATAGTTGTCCGTTAAGGTAAAAGCTATATTTTATAATTTGACAATATCCAATTTATATGTCAATTTGAACAGATGGCTGTGCGACCTTCAAAAATGGGTGTTTTCCCTGCAATGACGTTTTTTCGTTCAAGATCATTTAATTTGAAGCAAAAATGTGTAATTTTTATGGTTTCTTTTTGGCTTAACTGAATAAAATGTCGATACCCGCTGTTAGTACAAGAACACATCTTATTTTTACGATAGTTGGGAACTCTGTACTCATTGTTCATGTACTGTTTAGCCATTATCTAACAATGAAATAACATACATGTATCATTAACTTTGTAGACAGGATTTTATAGTTTTTGAAAACCAGCATAATAAAGGAAAATGACGAAATACTATTTGCAGTTCTTCCATGATATACAAGTACATGGTGCCAGAAACAAGCTAAGCTTAACTTGTCGAAAGTTTCTTCAAAAAAGCAACAAAAAATATCATTTTTAAGATGAACCTTCGCCGCATTCCATACCGTTTACTTTCGTTCATGGCGCAAACACTTTAACTTTTAGCTCCTTGAACTAACTGCTCTTTTCAAATTCAAGGCCCAAATAGGATAATTTTAATTAGAAACACACCAATGGTGTGAAGGACACGTTTTGCTATGCTGAAATTTGGCATCCAGCATTGGTTGATTTGGCTACTCTAATAGGTTCCTTCTAGAGAAACAATATTTTAGCAGCCTACTTGAGATACATGTACATGTATGTATTCCATATTACGGGGTTATTTTTCTACTATACCCTGCAAGGTCGTCAAACAGCGCTGCTTTGCTATTTGCATCGCTCCTTTTCACGCCATACATGCTTATCTCGAAAACGTATTAAAATTCGTATTTTGATTTTTAATTGCGGCAACATCATCTTTGCCCACATACTGTTTAGATAATATGGTATCGATTGTAGGCCTAACCACCTAGGTCCGAAATTGTGAATGCTCTGGAAATAGTGATGACAATTTATATGTCAAAAAGTACATTATATGTTGAAGGTTGCTAATCTGAGTATCTCAAGCAATGTATTGCATGATTTCTCAGAACTAATGAGTGCACGGCAAGGCTAATCTGAGGCTCAATTTGGGATGCATGCACATCTTGCTGTAGTTCGCCTATATTCTATTTTCGTTTATTTTGGTGGAAACCTAGTGGTCGTAACCGGGCGTAAAGAATAATTGATTCCAATTCATGTGTTAGCAGACTGGAGGTTATTTAAAAACAAATTTCTATGGATAGAAATCATCATCTAAATACTATGGGTACAAAGTTTGTTTTTCGCCTCGAAATCATTTTATTGCTGATGCATGCAAGCATCTACGAACGAGAAATATGCCCGTTATCGAAATTTATTAAAAATAAAATTTCTGCAAAGCCTGATAACGTAATGTAAAGTATACACAACGAGTTCAATGTGCTATAACCTATAATTTAATTCGAAATAACCACGTTTGCGATAGCGTAATCGTAAGCCTGGTCACTGATCTTTCTGTGTGGATAAATCATAAATTGTTTTAAATCTTTGACAAATCAAGATTTGGCAGATCGCAACAGGGCTTCAGAATGTGGTTCTTCGTGTTATGTTCATTATTATGGCGAAGAAAAATAAATAAAAAATTTAAATAAATTG
>JAQIXS010002796.1:0-20862 GCA_034700785.1 Rossiulus vilnensis
AAACATTTTATTATTATTATTGGCGTCATTAGTTAGGTATTATTAAAATATGGTACTTATTGTCATCAAGCGACATAAACCGAACGGTTTGACATTGGAATTACACTGGAAACCGAGCACGTGAGGTGTGAATGGCGGGTACAATATCAACTTTTAATGTATGACTGTGGCGTATAATTCGGCCAATTTATGGACTTTATGCACAAAACACAACAAGTACTATCTTACGTCAACAGCAAAAAATCGTTTGAATTAAATAATGAATAACTACATTTAGAAAATTTCACAATGAAGAAGAACATGAAGAGAATTCACCAAAAGTATATCGAGCTTAGACTAATATAACTATCTGAATGTAGTCAAGTTATTATCACGTTTGCATATGTATATTTGAATATTTATATGTCCATGGATAGGCCTATGTACATATGTATTTACGTACATGTATATGTGGTATATTTGTTAACATGCATGTATTTTTGCCAAATGTTAAGATTTTTTGCATGACCATTTCTTACAAGAGGTTTTGGAAAACCAAGTAATTGCAATGCACGAAATTAAATTTTATTCATTGTCTTTAAAATGCGACTTTCAAACCACAATTGTCAAGCTTCAATCATCTAAAATCTCTTCGTTATACACGCTCATGCATAAATTACGACTAGTCCCATACCGCATTTGGACTTGTTTTAATTGGGGGAGAACAGCATTGCACAAGCCATATTTAATTGCATCAATGCATTTAATGGCTGTCAAAATTCCAATAAACCTCATATCCAACTAATTGCATATTTTACTGAGCCCGTCATCCCGTAATGGCCGAACGCACTGCTCTAATTTGAAGACTGCTCGAAAATCGGCTCCCACCAGCGATTTCGCAGATTAGTTATGCATTATCAAGCGCTGGAATCCAGACAGTAGCAAATATGCTGCCAAGCTAGTTTTCTCGCATTAAATTTATGAATCTAAATATCAGTTGGCAGTATGCTACGCGATTCGTGCACGAGATCGTGGTATTTAAACAATCGTGTCTTTCATCGCACGGTTTTGACGACGTAAACCTTCATAATTAGAAGGGGGTAATATTTCACACCATTCCCAACTCAGCGTAACGTTTCGCTAATCTTCGATCATGACCAGTTACATTCATCTGCATGCTTCTTTACATTAAATGCAGCTTAAGTGGAATTATCTGCTTAGGGTTTGATAAGCTGCGTAAGTAGGTATTGAGCACTTGAAAGCCCCTAAAACACTCGCAGCATACTGTACTAATCAAGAAAATGCACCAAAATAGCTCGCTTTCCTTTGCAAATTTAATAAACGTAATTCGTGCTCAGTCTGTAATTCAAGTAATCTATCGCGTTAACCAGACCCTGATGCAACGGAGTAGCCGACATACGTTTACTGAAAACGAGTGTTTTCCATTAAAGCTCATGCACTGCCTGTTTATACAATATATAAACGCACGTCAGAACGTGTACACGCTTCACCCAGTTTTTTATTGAAATATTTGTCAATGAAATGTACAAATCAATGAAATCAACGAAAATATGGGGTTAACGTTTGCTCTAATGCCATATCGAGTGCATAAAAGGATGGCAAACAATCAGTGAAATCTAGCAAAATGACCATCTGCTTACATTGAGCGATTTTTAGTGTCTCCTGAAAATGTCTATACCGCTAATGTTAATTTTTCTTATTATATTGACCGCCTGTTTACTTTGACCATTGACCACGTTTTGGCAGTCCTTACGTAATAATAAGCTCTAAAGAAACTATTCGTATATTAACCGCAGACGAGTCCTTTGTGCATAAATGTACTTTAAGTACGAGTATATAGTAATGCATCTTGGCGCCCGGATGTATTTTTCTCAGGAAAATGCGCCTATAGCCAAATTTCCCTTGAAGTGCATGTGAGTAACCATAAAAGTTCTGAATTGTTTGACAATTTTGTAAACTATCATCATACATGTTCCAGGCATGTACTGTGATTTTAAATAAAATTTTAGCAAATTTAGTACTGCACCATACTGATTAAAATTTACAATACAAGTTTTTAAAGCTACAAGATCAAACCTGATTGTACAAATGGATTTTTCTACTTTGATTTTGCTGATGCCATACAAAAATTACATTTCACACTTCAATTAAAAAATCATACTAAAATCTTTAATAAAATCTTAGTAAATACACGTACATTTAATTTTTAAATAAAAGTGATGACAATTAACTATTTTGGCGTAAAAATTAAAAAAATTAAATTAATTTATTAAAAATATTTACGATACTTTTAACACATGATTAAGGTGACCGATTTTGTCCGGTCCCTTGCGTGGTCACTATAGCGAGGTTTCACTGTATGTTACAATGTATGCTAAAATGTATTATCACGTGCTGATAACGTAATGAGAAAACAATCTCATTAACCTGACACGACCAACTCGTTTAATTTGGATAACGTTTGAACATGCCCTAGACAAGATTACACTAAAGAAAATGAAATTTGCATGTATCTAAAATGTCGAGAAAGTAGAACGGGCTATTTAGAAAGAATTTGTAATCAAATATAAATCGAGACACGTTTTAAATTAGGGAAGTTTGGCGAAAATTGGAAAGACGGTTAAAAAAACCTTACTAAGCTATTACTTTTAGAATACGTTAAGGTTTTATACTGTTTACAATAATATAACAAGCGCAACAAGACACAAAAATCACATGTTAAAAATCATTGATTGAAGCTGGTATACAATTGTACACTTCACAACAGAGAAACTGAGAAAAGCAAGTAGCTTAAAGGTAAGCATGATGCAAACAACCATCATTGGAAATCGAAGTACAGCTCTTTAAAATGCTTCAATTTATTTGAAAACTTTAATGATACATTGTTTATTGCATCAGCGGTCATTAGGGCCCTGTTTGGGCGTTCGTTCATGGATATTAATTCTATTGGAAGCGCGTTTGATTTATTGCATGTGGAAGTAAAGAAAAGGCATTTGATCATTGTGATGGCGGCGCAATTTTACCTCAAATCAGGGAATTTATTTTACGATTGTTTAGACAGTCCACAGTATGCAAAGTGGCGTTTTCTCATTGCACGTTCTGAGCGAAGTTTTTATGTCAATTCCCTTAATGCGCAACCGAGTGTACTTCCTCGTAACTTATAAAAAAAGACAAAGAATTATTGAAGCAATCGTAAAAGCAATGTGGGTTTCCATCATCGGATGAGGCTGAGGCACTGCGTATTCGCTAGTTTACACTGGGTTAACACGGAGGAGGATGTTTGCATCAGGAGAGCTGTTCTTCTAGGCCAGTTTATGACATTTACCAAACCGCCACCTCTTCCCATTTATTTCGCGAACGAAGATCCCACCAGGGTTCACGCATCCAATAAATAGTCCTGATAGCGCATAAATTGCGCAAATTGAGAGCTAGGCCTGCGAAGCTGCCATCCAGGCAGCTTGAAACATCCACGGTAAACACGAGAAAAGATTCAGGCCTTCTGGAGTGGAAATTGTGAGTGATATGCCCATTTTGTCTATTCCGGGGTACTTGAGATTTGCATAAAGTGTGATACTGCAAGGCGATACACTGCCTCGTTCAGATCTCAACTGGAGCGTAGGAATCGTTATCAATTGGAAGCCACCAATTCACGTTGGGAAATAGGGATTCTTCAAGGATGCCTATCCAAAAAAATTACAAAGAATTTGAATTAAAGGCGAAATTTACTTTTGAATGAAATGACCAGAATATGCCAGACCAGAAATGTGCTAACGTTTACACTGCATACATGCAGTATACATGCATACCGACCGAATACCGGGTCTCTTACTTTTTATTTATTTTATCGTTGGCCAACTTTTTGCTATCAAGTTCACTTTTGTAAAGAACAGGGGAGCAAAGATGGAAACCTGTCTGCTTTGGAAAGTAAGGTTAATATTTTTAATACGAATAAGGTGGATATCACACGGTTTGTTTGATGCATTCCAAAAACATTAAAATAAAAAAACAATGTTTAAGAAATGAATATTCATACGAAGTTTCAAACATTTCAGGGATGTGAGATTCCACCAGATTAGCATAATTTACATAGACAAAACACACGCGTTGAGACTATTTTCGAATGGATTTAACGTTTTAAATAATGCGCGGGAATTTAGCCAAGGACTGGAAAAATTAAATTCATTCGAGAATTAAGCATATGCAACGTCCATCACGTAAAATGCACAGCAACCATAAACGACGAAGGAAGAGACAAATGCCCTTAGTGCCACTGAACACATACTGTAGACCCTATTTGAATTGATTTCCATCAAATGTTTTTTTAAGTATTTGAGCATGAAGATGTGCAAAGCATATTTGCACGACACGGATTTACCAGTTGCTGGGTTAACAATCCACAACCAATCCTCATCGATGGCAGCATATTATTATTGACAAAATGAAAAACTTCCAATTTCATCCTCACATTTGCAGTAAACTCCCGTCTACAGAAAACGTCAGTCATTCATGTCAAGCTTTAATTGACGTACGATGTTAC
Source organism: Rossiulus vilnensis (assembly GCA_034700785.1). Classification (NCBI taxonomy): domain Eukaryota; kingdom Metazoa; phylum Arthropoda; class Diplopoda; order Julida; family Julidae; genus Rossiulus; species Rossiulus vilnensis. The sequence continues at coordinate 4,538 of JAQIXS010002796.1, forward strand.
ATTAAGACGCTGACATCTCACCTTTAAGAAAGTCATTTTTTGATTCCTTTCTTTGAACTAATATTTCATCTTTAACTTCTCCACCGTGGCATTGTGCGAACGACTCAGCATTTCAAAGTCGTGTCATAAGAAAAGCGAGGGGGGAAAAATCAATCAAAGTTAGTGAATTATATACGTGTGGAGGCATCACCGGCTTATTTTGTACGGCTATAGGGGTGTTTGCTCGATGCCGGATTTGGAAAAGTATCAAAATGTTGGTTTAGTCATACTTTCATTGCTTTTCACAACATATCCATTCTTCATTAAAGATAGCTTACTCAAGGAAAACTGAGTGTATATAAAAACCGATTGCGTTTTATTATATCTCCCTCTGCTATTATTTCGCGTCATTTTTGAACGAATTCCGCTGCATTTCCCATTGATTGTTGCCATGTGTATGCGACAGCACGCTCCTGTTCCGGGATTGCTCGCCAGCTTGCTGAAACTGGCCTGTGGTCAATAGTGAATGTCGCTCGCAATATTGCCCTATTTGCAGTTGTTTTCCAATTATTGTAGGATTCATCACTACAGCATGGTTCTTTAACGAGTAGTTGACCACTATAATACGAAATGATGAGAACGGATATATTTCGCTGAATATGGCCATATTTCTTAGAACTGCTATTCTCAGGAATTCAGACGTGATACGTTTCCCAATAAACAAATGAATTGGCCTTCCACTGGCCTTGTTTTACCCAACATTGTCGCTCTCCTGGTCTCAAATCATGGCCTATAAACACTATGTGGGCAGTCTGCTGTGCCCAAAAAGACCAAACTGAGCCCAAATGGCCTTTAAAAACATCAGCTCTGTACAGTTGTATTTGAAAGTGCAATTTTACCAGGCCAAAACGATTCGTGGAATTTCTTGGGCGTATTTCCTAACATTTCATAAGGCAATATCAGCTACTACGAAAAACGTTGTCTGATTGCAGATTATTCGATACAGAAAACCTAAATAGTAAATTAAATACATCGAATTTTTTTACACGAGCACTTCGAAACATTTTGCACAAGCGTGTCTTATAATAATCAGTACCATAACAAGTAAATATATAAAATAAAAACTACATTAGGTTAACTTTAAAACGTTTTAACTCATAAGTTATACCATTGAAATTTTGATCTCTTAGCGAATTGTAAATTGTAATTTTCTATCTATACATGTAGATCTTGCTGATTCTAAACAAAGTTTCGAGATAATTTGTAACCAGCATTCAGTTAAGGATTTATTACCACGATAGAATTATGATTGGAACATAAATGTTAGTTATATAGAATGACAGTGAATGTACATGTATGATACATGTTATAGAAAACGTTATTTGTAAGATTTCAAAATATGTACTAAATGCAACATATCGTAATAGTTTTCTGAATTATTGTACAAATCACGCTAGTTTTGGATTAACAAAATTACGTCTAGACTGTTTTAACCAATTGGAATATTTGCACAGCATAACCCCTCTCTCCCGCTTCCCCCCACATTTATCCTGCAAAAGGTGCATTTCGGTAGATACGCGTTCGGTAGGTACTGTGCTACCAAAAAACATCCCCATCAATTAAAACAGACTTTTGTTTCAATGAGCAATGATTGTGATTTTTATACCTCATTTATTCACGGTTGTGAGATTGAACTAGCAATTTACTTTAACTCGATGAACTGTCTATTCCGTGAAACAAAATACAATTTTGGCCAAGTCGGTTTCGTACCACATCATTACAATTCCGTCCCAAACTGAATAATAAATGCCGAATTTGCATCCTCAATATACATTAGTGTCAAAGTCAGCCAGACTTCAAATTTCCGTCTATCAGCAGCTGCGAACACATACATGTATGCGACGTCTTACTGGATTTGACCGAAACAATTGAGTAATCACAATTCTGAATCATCGCTGGCATTTATCATCTTGCATAAGCGAATTCTCCTTGAGGGCTTTCACGATTTTTCAAACAAAAAACTTTTCAAATTGTTTCATTCTATTTTTGTTCCTTTTTCTTTTTTCGATTAAGTGTACCCACGAGTATATATATGTATGTATCCCATGATGAATGTCTCCACAATTGCCAATAGGTCCAATTCCTAGTTTCATAAGAATTGTACATCAATCATAGGTACGCACAGCGAAGTAAACATGGCAACAGTTATAAATGAATTTTAGCTACGGGCTCCTTGCCTTATGCATGAGAGATTGGAACATGCAGTATTTAAGTAGAAATCTGCCGATAGGGAAAACATTTGTATTATACAATGGCGTTCCAGAACATTGTTGGGGGCAGGAATTTGTTCTTTCTTGAATGAAACGGCAGCATTTCCCCAATAGACAAATTGAAGACCTGAACATATAATACAAAAAAAATCAATTTTGGTTTGCCTTAGATTTGAGTAATAGAATGCTGAACGCAGACCGATTCTTTGTGTTATAAATACTGTTTGTTGGTACTGTTGAAGTAATTAAAGTAATACAATTTCAAAAATATCGCAACATTTATTTCGGTTACTTGCATGTACTGCTGCTGTAAAAGTAAAGTAAAAAAATTTAAAAATTATAATAAAATAAAAAGATTAAGTAGAAAAGTTGCTAGGTTTTGGTAAGTTTATTATGTGATAAAACCTTACTTAAGATGGTTGACAAAATAACTAGTCTTGTAGAATAAATTAAATTAAAGGATTATGTAACTAAAATGTGATGGCAATATTTCAATCCAGACAACTGATTCCGAACATGCAATTTACGCAATATATATTAACATCAGATTTATCTGGATTGGTTAACATTTTACACTTTTTAACATATTCTGTACGAGGCTCAGATAATTATGAACCAATTACATACCCAAATGGTTTGAATGACTACACATAATACTAGCATATACTGCCAGAAATTCACTTATGTATGAAGCCCTGCTTGGTATTATTAATTTTGAAGTTCTACCTAAATATAATTAAAAAACACCGACTTCCGACCAAAGAATGACAAATGTAATTTGTTTCACGATTCACTTTGTTTAATTAGAGAATTATTTGAAACAGCAGTAATTACGGTAGTGTGCGCTACTTAAGGGAAATCATGATGTTAGAGCTGGCATCAATTCGATACTAGTTGATTAGTACCCAAAGGCGATCTTTATGTCAATTAAACGACTAATATTGATTGCGCCTACTGGCAGCGTGCGAGAAAAATAACATCCTGTATTTGGCCATGCCTAAACCTGTTATTCACGGTGAATTATATAGAATGTGGTTTTGTTATAACCAGATACAGGTATACAAAATTTGTTATTTTTCTCTAGAGTCAGATGAATGTTTGCAATGCAATGATCAATACCGATTGCAGTTTTCAATGCATCTAGTTTCCTAATATGCAAATACTTTTAAGGTTTGTAATAACCTCTAGCTATCTTAATCTTATTACCCATCAGTGAATGCATAGGTTGTAACGTAGGAGTAATTCTAGTACATGTATTTAATGCATATGTATAATCGATAAACACTATATAAGACATGAGTTGTATAAACAGCTCCAAATTTGCCATAGTAAAAGTTGCAGAAAGGATCACAAATAAAGCCCAGTTGACGATTCCATGTACTTAGATATATGCTCAAAGATATTGCTTGAAAACAAGATCCTTTGTTCACTTAGTTGTTTTCAATGCAATCCTTCAGCATGGAAAAGGTTTCCAGAAATTAGCTACAAGATCTAAATGCTATTTTCCCATGCAAGCCCTCCACGCATTGTCAGCATATCTCAAATTTCCATCTGTTTTCGATAAAATATATATTATTTATAAGTTGCCAGCCTGCCATTGCCTCCCATCTTGCCGAGTCACGACGAGGGCGTTGGCCTCTCGTCACCCACTGGGAAACGGCGGGCAAATTGGCAAAGTATTTCGCTTTTTTGTGTTAAACAACGCATAAAAGGGTATCTACTTGTCAGTCGAGGCCTGGTGCGAAGCGCGTCATTGATATTGGAGTGATTTGAGGGAGAAAGGTATTGGAGCATCGAAAATGCCCAAACAAAAAACGAGAATAAAGAGGAGACAACTGAGGGGGGCCAAAGCTGTGATGCGATGGGCTTGCAATGGGGTGGGAGCGAACTATTTCTTCAAATCGATGCCGTTTTTGCGTGGGAGGGGGTAACTTTATTGCACCACAGATCGATTTCCCCCTTTTCTTGTCTTTTTTGTGGGTGACGAATTGGCCAACAGAGAATCTGGTTTGATTTATGCTGTTATAAGTAAAGGATGCACCGGCACCCCCAACCCAGATACATGCCATTTTTTCTCAAACGCAGTTACATTTTCTACGACTCATCTCTCATTTTTTCAAACTTGGCTCTGCCCACCCTGTTCTGCGCATGGATGAGGGATTTTTTCGATTTATTTTATACAATCCATAGAAAGCCGGAATGAGTCAGGAAAATGCAATGCCAAGCTAAGAAAAAAGTTGAACCTGCATACGTAAAAATTGAAAGAGCCGGGCGCAGCCAACTTGTTTCCTAGACAAACCGAAGTCTAAGAATTAAAGCCCCGAGCTACTACTGCTCATAAAAGAAACCATAATGCTTTGAACAATTTCAATGCTTCACGTGGTCACTAATGCCATTAAGTGGAAATGCGAAGGAAGATTACAGGCACTGAGAAGATAGCTGGCATCAAAAACGTGGCAATGAATCAAAAATGCGCCAATAATAGTCCAGAATTCCACTATTCATGATAGACTCCATATTTGCGGAGAAAAAATGCATTTCTAAGGGAATAAAGTCAGTTAATGGGAATGGAGAATTTTGGACATTTGTGGGGAAAATATGAAAAATTTTGACAACCGCTATTATTCAATTGAGGAATGGCTTTATTAAAAAAAATATTCGCTTCAGGAACGGTTGATAATACCGCACATACGCGAATTTAATACGCATTTTGGGACAATTCAGATTCTAATTAATACGATAGTTGATGTTTTGTCAAGATGATTTTAACAAAATCCGGGCAAGTTAAGTTTCAAGCTATTAAAAAATACCTAGCCTATATGCATGCACATAAGAAAAACTACACTGTATAATTGTATACGCCATATCATTATTTCCTTACTTGTTATTACTTATTTGCTACAATTTTCTTAAAACTTCAGTTAAATTACATTATTTTTGTATTATTTGTATTATTTTAGTTTAGATTTGTTGCAAGAAAGTGTGGCACCGGAATCCTGATGAAGAGAATAAAATTGTTTTTAACATTTCGAGAAAGCGATTATATGGAAAGTTACGATAAAAAAATATCGAATATTTCATTGAAGGTTGAAAAATATAAACATAACAATGCGACTTTATGGGGTCATAATTATTTAACTAGCATTCTGTCAAAATAGAAAAATTGTTCAAGCCTACAAGTAGGTGTAGGTTCAAGTGTTTAATTGACAGGACTTGATCGGCAAGCGTGTGACGTTGATTTGTAAAAACAGGCAAACACTTAAATACAATTCAATTTCGAGTACAATTTTGGAATGATGTATTCGTTCTAGCCTAAAATCACGCTCGAGAAATTGAAGATCGACAACGCTATTTTTTAAGAAATGACTTTCGCATTTGATGTCCCTTTCCTCGTCGAACTTGATTGTTTAAGAAAATAAACGAAATTATCCTTCAAGGCGGTGTTTCACTCGCCATTTTTCGTACTCCGATCGTTCCTGCGGGTGGACTCCCCGTGCACTTCGCAATGTGTATTTAGCACACAAAAAAGGAAATAATGAAGTGATTTACTTGATCTGAATCTCGCGAAAAAAAATCGGGCAGGATAAAAAACCCATTCCGAAGAGCAAACACGTGGTGGTGTTTGCGCCCGCAAGACTGTAGCGAGAGCGTTTTGTTATTCAAGCCGCTGTTTAATCGATTACTCCGCCATTACACGGGAGCTTGGCGAGCTTTACATGCGAATTCTGGCTTTTTGCTGACTTTCGACTAAGTAGATTTACTGACTTAACATGCGATGCTTTATTGTCCCGTGTTCGCGGCGCATCTTTCTCTTCTTTTTTTACGTCAACGCGTTCTTCATTTTTCCATTTCTTCCCCCGAGGGCGCCCAAGCCTAAAACTTTTTCAGGCGGTGCTTGCTGGCGCGTGAGATTTGCGACGGGAAATTTACTTTGCAAAATGGACTCTGTGAAAGGCAAAGTGGTCCCCGTTGAATGGCCAATGTACGCCGTAAGTGAGTGTGTTGACACACATCGTTCGATTTCCTTCGCTGGTTGGCTGGCCGGTACGGGCAAAATAAATGGTCAGGGGGCCTCTGCAGGCACCTTGCGAGAAAATCGCCAACTTTGCTTTTTGCATTTTGTGCTTGTAATTCTTGCCTCGTTGCCCATTGTGCTTCGAATGCGCCACGCCGATTCAGGGACACCGATTGGGCACCGTGCATTGCATAGCCAATATGGATTTTTCACTCAGAAATTCCCCCATCCCCACGTCTCGCTCAGAGGTGACAAAACTACACTCCACACAGCGATAAATTTCATCACAAAGTCCATTTCTCGAATATTTTGAAAGAATGTTTATATTCAACAATATATACGAACGATTCAAAATGTCTTCTTAGTCACGGCTCCACTGGGATTAAACACTCGTGAAATTAATCATGAATGTGCAACAGAAGGTTTTTGCAATGACTACACTTTAAATGTGTTACTGCACTTTTGTTGAACATTTATTGCGTAACAAAGTATTAACACTGTACATCTTGCATTCCCTGAACACTATTTCTTAATTTTTGAGGTTGTCAAATATGGCAGTGTTTAACGTTGGCAAAGTACTATTTAAATGGTTAATGCAACGCAGACCAATACCAAACGAGTCACAATTAATTCTGTCTTACTTTTTATATTTTTGAAACTTTTCACTATGCGATGTGATGATGAGTTATAGATTTAAAGTCACATTGCGTAAGCAAAGCGATGTTGACTATCCTGTCGAGACAATTAGCGGCTCTCTCGGCAATACCCTTGTGTTAGCAGTGTTTGCCTCCCTAGTTTTCCCGCAAATGGAAGATTTTCAACACATCAGGAATGACCGCAATTTAATTGGCGTTAACTACCGTTACATGACCGCAATTTAGTAAAATCAATATCAAGCATATTAAAAGCTTTGATACAATTATTCGTTAGTGCATATTAGGGTTAATACACTTAAATGAAAGATACCATTCTATTTCTGATAGAATCCTAATCTCCCTTTTTTATTTAGCATTGAGGTCACCCTGGTTGAAGACCTTAACAACCCCGCACAGTCGATATTACGCAACACAAACTTTAGATGATTGGAATCGTTCACATAATGATAATATGGGTGATTCAGAAAATCAACTCAGCAGCTTAGGTTGTGACCAAATTACCAATTTAGGCGTGGTATGATCCCAGGAGTTCTTCATTTTTTTTACGAGTGAGGTACGCACCATTAGTGATACCAAATACTAATACCAAACATGACAGCTAGGCAATGTCATACTACGAATTATTTATATTAGTACTGCACATATTTTAATATATATATGTATATATATATATTCCTAAAGCATCTTATGATAGTTATGAATTGCCGTCAAATTAATACGAAATTATAGTTAGTATCCTGTTACCTTGGCTTTAACGAGGCAATAGTATATCGGAAGCAAGGACGTCAACAAAATATAGATGGCATTAGTACTTCAGCAAGCCTGCCCATAAAAATGATTGCGCTCCACTGGCAGCCTCCCGCAGCGCTATATATTGCTACGTGTGTGATTTATGGAGCTTATGGAACTGGTGTGTACTTTAACAACTTCAGCTGGCTGATTTTATTTCAAACGTGCACTCGTCTACTCCTCGCATGAATCCCAAGCGGCACGCGAGCACCCTAGGTCTTCATTCATAAATTTCTTAATCAATCTAAAACAGAATTATATTTTCGGATCCCTTGATCAATCGAGCCGATCACCTCTTCTGATTCGAATGAAAAACGAATCAGTGGCGCTATTTTTTGCAGGGCCTGGGTCGGGCTTCTAAGGATGTTTTACGAGAAATTAATTAAAATCAGAAAGAAAATCCATGAGGAATACGCGAGGCAGCCCAGACACTATCCATGCGTGCCGTCTTGGACTTATTGAAACGTGTTGGCTTTGAGCAGAAAATTACGAGGTTGCCTGCGCAGTAAGAGTCAATCTGGCAAATGAAATGACTATAAGGCTACTATAATGGCAAGAAACGTTATTTACTTAACCTTAAATATTACTGATAGTATGAAGAGATAATTGATTCTTTGCCAAGAAGTTTCCGCGCAATTAATAAACCGTTCAAATGGTAAATGTTGAATTGCATAATAATGATTACCCTGTTTCTTGGGGTTGATATTGGGTTGATGGATTACACCCCCTACCACATGGCATATCACTTGCTGTTAGTAGGGTACTGACTTGAATTTAATCACTGAAAACGATACCAACAAATAATGTGGATACGCACAACTCAAACCTCTTTAAACATGTTTCAAGATAGCCTAACGTCTCATAACGAATATTCAACATTTAGTAATCCTAAAACTTGAATAAAAATGAATGACAAAAGGTTTCTCTAATTTAGCCTATTTAATTAAAAATTCTGTAGAACTTGCACAATCAGTATCGTCAGAAATGTCGTATTTTGATACTGTTTGCCCATTTTTGACTAAATATTCAATTGAGCAAATGCGCTTTTAAGTTATTGTGAATCAGTTTTAAAATCGAGAATGCAAAGCAATCATAACAACGGTGCCACATTACAGTTTATAATGACAAATTAGCGTTGCTACACCGAAACCATTATACAGCGAATCAAATTTAATAACTAACCATTTGCAACCAACATCTTTCCATCTGGTATCCTTTTAGCACTATAGTACACCTGTAGTTTACTTTCAAAACTAATTTACCATGGGAATTTGCATCCAGCAGCTGAGAATTCGGATATTAAATTCTAAAAGAATCTTGGACCACCACCAAAAATGCTAGAGACGCTCTTCATTCTTTCCAAATTCATTAAAACATTTTTGATGAAGCCTCACATTAGGTACTCAGCGATGCACGCTTGATTTTTAATATCCTTCTAATCCCGTTGAATAATAAATGCTCCCCGCCCTGATCATTATTAATCGGTGCAAAGCGGCGATTCTAGATTTCATAAATAATACTGACGCTAGAATCGGGTTTGGCTTGTTAATTATCATTTTTCTCTGCTAGAGGGTGATCCTGTCACCATCCGTTGCCTGCAAACCTGCCCTATGCACCCCCATTCGCAGTATTTCACAATTCATGAGGGAGGAAGCACTGACAATTGGCATCTTTGTTTACAATTCATAGGCAGCCATTTGTTCTAATAACTGGAATTGAGGATGAAAGTCTCGAGAGGAAATTTCGATGGCTACTTCCTAGCAGCGATAGGTTGGGCCAACGCAAACTTATTGATTGCCTGTTTATTACTTTACCACATGTCAGTTTCGATGATGGCCGTTCAATTTTCTGATGCTAATGGTTATTAATTGAGCTCCAGTGCTTTACTCTCCAATTGCATCCATCCGAAAATTTATGCTGGACTACTGTATTTTAAAGACGATGTTTGATGGCGTTGCATTCAACATTAAATGAATGCTGTTACGAATAAAAAAGATGCACATTGTGCAAAAGTTTAACTCGCCCAGTGTTACTTTGTCGACTGCTAGGGTCTAACGTACATCTTGTAATCTGAAAATGTTCTGCTTATATATAAAAAAACACTAAAAACCCTAAATTAAACCTCCGAAACCAAATTTGGTATGGTCAACTATAGTTGGTTTTAGTTTGTTTTGGACAACCAAGTTTACATCTAAAAAAATAAATTAGCGCTGATTTCAGTTCTAGCAAGTAAAGATTGTATCTGAATTATATAGCTTAATATGTGTCCACATGTGGGTAGTTTGTTCAAAAAGCTTGCTATTCATTGTTTCCTATATATATTCAAAGTGAATCATTAAGGCGATCATGTAGTCTCTTAATAAAAAAAACTACAATAGCGAAACTTACGTCTTTGACGTGTGTCCGTGTTACAAACATTTCATGCTTCGACAACATTTGTCTGCTTTAATGCTTTCGTTAACAACCACGTGTATTAACCTGTACTACGCTGTTGATGTAGACATTGTAATAAAGACTGTATAATCGAGGCTACGTACTGTCTTGCTTAAACGCGAAATCATAATAACGTTTACTAAGTTTAAATAATCAACTTGGGTTTTATTGAAATCTATGGACTTTTATCCTTAATTCCAGAAGAATATAGACAAAAGTATCAAAATTGTCTTATCAAGGTTTGTGCTTGCTTGTCTTTAAATTATCACTTTTGTTAAAATTATCCACCTGTCTAGTATTCGGCGATACTCAGCATTCCGGGTGACGATAACATGACACCGACAACAACAGAGTCGAGCAATCCATTACTTAGGTTTTAATCAAGGCAGTAAACCTGCAGGATGAAATTTTATTTTCTTATGATATACAACTATAAAATGCCGAGGACAATTGATTTGATCACTCAACATAAGTGAAGACTGGTTCGATTTCAGTTGCAGGGTCAAATCTTTCCGCCAATTCAAAACGCATTGTGGTATTTTGATGCTGAATTGAAAAATAGGCTGGCTTAATGTACGCTTCGCTGAATTATTCGGACACTTAACATTTGATTCTAATTAAAATCAGCTTTGTGAAACATACCAAATCGAGTAAAACAACACAAGTTCTTCTTGCACAGAGGCTCTTACAGAATGCCCTTAGGCATAAGCACGCTGGTACTGTATTGATTCGAAGCAAGTACGTTTCATATTTCAACTATGAGTGCACTTTTACTCTGATTCATTTCAAATGGAAATGCAATACTGCATGTAAACAATTTGGTTATTATTCTAATTTTTACTGTTGAGTTTAGTGAATTGTGTACATATTATGAACATTTCTATAACGTTATTAACTCAAGTATTATTACATTGGCATCTTATCTCTGCATAACATCTAGAAATCTGATGTGGCCAGTAAATTAAGTGTTCTTTGCTCCAAGTCATGTAAAATCAAGTCGAACACGACGAAAATGATTAACGACATAACTGAAAGACATGACAAAGATGATGGTTGCCATGGAAATGCCTTCACTAACTCAATATGGCAGATGTCATGTCACTTACAGATCAGAAATTACTCTTCGCGTAAAAATAGCGTTAAATTTGCTAAAAGAACAAAGTTAACAAAAAGGGAGAAGTTAACTGGAATTAAATAGTATGTATTCATATGTTTTGGCGTGAAATTAAGTGACGTAAAGTAAGCACATTTAAGCAGATAATTTCAGAATGCATATCTGCAGCACAGGAGAGTAAGTATTTCACATGCTCCTTTAATGTCTAACATATGAAATGTGTTGCTGCTTTCAAGTCAAACATGCATACATGTAGGAAAAGATTCAAAATGGATCGTCAAGACTTGAGCCAAAATCATGCCCACCATGCAAAAAAAATTCCTCGTTCATTTTTGCTTCAAATACGTATTATAATTGCTAAATTTATTTTCCCTAATATAGAATTGGTCGTCCACTAGTGTTTCAGTTATTGCTTATAATTGATTTAAAATTTTAGGCTTCATAACAGGGCAGCCCCTTTTAAGGCAGTTACGTGTTTTTTTAATGCTACACTGGGGTAAATAAATAAGCAAAATGTGCGAGTAATTCTTTGCATGGCGGTTATGCTTTCGGCTCAGCCTTTAGCCGAGATAAACAAATTTCCCAATGCAGAATATTGGTAATACGGAAAATAAGCGAAGATGGGGGAAACAAATTCAGCGGTCGTCTTCTGGATCGCCTTACGACAAGATTATCGATTTTAACTCAATTTTTCCAACAAGCAAAGATTTTTTGTTAGACTTCTCCAAAGTGTCAATTCGGCAATCGGTTCCTGCCTGGCATAATCCGGGGCTTTTGAATGACAGTCCATACGCAAAAGAAATGCACTACATTGTTAAATGCATTTTCAACTATTACATTGTTAAATGCATTTTGAAATTACTGTAAATACTGTCTCAATTTACATGCATTTCTAAAGGCATTCCTTGTACACCATACAGCATGCAAATTTCCGTAGAATTTTGCCCAGAACTCGTTTTCCGTCCATTGGAAGCGCGCAATTTTTGTCCGCAAACGGGCCGCGCCAAGCCGCAACTGGCAGCTCCGAGCCAGGCTTCGGCGCCGGCAATATTGAATAAAACATGCGCTAAGTTAAGCAATTTGCGAACGTCATTCTCCATATTCTTATTGGAAAGGTTATTTTCTCATTTTTCCCGTCGCGATGCCACCGCGAATTTGTCTAAATTGGCGGCGAAGGCGCGTTCGGCAAACCTGTAATTTGTTGCGACAAATGGCTGAATTTTAAAGTAAAACGATCGTGCGGGAGCGTCTCAAGGGAAGCGTCGGATGGCGGGTCCCTCAAACACCCGACTGGGTGCAAAACCCGGGACGATCGACATCGACAATGCGGCGGCGCTCATTTCGGCTTTGAACAAATCACTTGTCGAGGTTACCATGCGGAAATTTCGGAACAGACAACTGCTCCATTTATGCCGGATGCAGACGTGAAAGACGCGTTTTTATCGCCTTTTTTCGGCGAATTTATGACCGCTTGTGCGGTTGAGCCCCTCGAATATATCATACAGAAATGGAGTTGCACCTCGCCATCCTTGAGCCGGCACGGCGATAACTCATTGAACGAGTTTAATCCTCCCTTACCTCCAATTTATAGGTCTTTGAAAACTGCCAAAGCTCAGAGAGAGATGAATACGGCCCATCTCTCCGACTCCATCGTTGGCTGAAGTCTCTTGATATGCAAATAAAACTTGAGTCCAGCGATTACTCATAAGGCCAGCGTGAACACGCACTGAATTTGATGAACCTAGTAATGGCCGCACAGCAGCCATAATTCTTGGAGAAAGGTGGCCGAAATGAAATCATCGGGTCAGTCAATAGACGAGGAAGACATTGTGCGGAATCATTATCCCCACAGCCGAACTTGATACTAAGTTGACCATACGAATGGCGCAAGGCCAGGTCGCATTCCATACCTGCCAGGCATATCTGCCTAGCCGGCCACGTGACAATGTCACATATTTGCATACGAGTGACACGGCACAAATACACGCATACAGAACTTTTAACCCTCCTTCCCGTCCCGCCACGAACAAAATAAACAACTCAAACTAAATCTAATGGAAGTACATGACGGCATTTTTCAGGATAATTAAAAAGATCAAGCTGTCGTTACAATAAGTTAGCAAACCTTACCTTCAAAATATACGAATTGCAGACAAATAGGGCCTACGTATTTCGAAGCGGACTTTAATACCATTCTGGATACACATAATTAATAATATGATATACATGTACTACATGCATAATGGCTTTGTATACAACAATGCCATTACAGAAACAACTTGCCACATTTCCGAAATGGTCAACAGTCAATGAAAGGAATGCTGATGAGTTATAAATTGTCATTTTCTTGTTATATGTATACGATATACATGTATAGAATCATGTATTGTAGGTACGTAACGAAATTTGCCCTATAAAAAGGGACTTCCCGCAAGTTCATATACATGTAACACTAAGATAACCTCCTGCATCGGTCTACGTTAGTTTGGATAAATTGCATATGGCATCCATGAAAGGAAATATGAATTTAACGGGAGAAATTGAATCGAAAACTCGCAAACAACTGTTAAAAGGCTGCAGTACGGTGATGCAGGAAAATAAATAAATCTTTTGTATGCTTTCCGTGTTAAGAATGGATCGGTTTACCCATAGCAAAATCGATAGAGGAAAATGACGAAACTAATCAAAGACTATAGATAACGATAGATCCATGCGACCACTTATAACTGTTCAGCAAGCGTTTTGAATACTGAATAAATATATGCATGCACATGTGTGTGGTGTTTCTTATATACGTGTACATTGTTTGATAAATATAGACTCAATATAAATTGTGGTGAAAAAGAAGGACCATTTTCTTTCAATAGGAAAGAAACATTTATCCCCTGTTCTCCCTGCTTCCTCCACTTTATTTTTAGCACCTTACGAAAAACGTTTAAAGCTCTAGCTGTTCGGAAGGAACCAGAAAGGCTTTTGGTCAAACATTTACCCCTCGAAATAACCCCTTAGAGGGGTCACTCTACAAAATCCCTTTGTATTGGGCAATTTTCGTACCTAAGGTACATGTACATCGTTGGAAAATATCAAGGTTCGAGCATTTGCAGTTTCGCGAGAATAAACAGTTATGCGACAAACCATCTTGTACTTTTGACTACATTTCCGGACACCCTTACGTGCAATAATTCGACAAACTGTGGATCAGAAAGGGTTTCCAGTCCTCGTCATTCAAGGGCGAAACTACTGTGAAACAAACGATGGAAGATAAAAACGTGATGACGGTTCAATAAAACAAACGATGAATGCCAAAAGCAATCACTTGCAGTGCTTTTCAACATACGGTATACACTTCGCTATTTTCGCATGCATAATAGTTTCGCATGGTGAATGATTGTTAAACACTTAAACCGCGCATTTTTGTTGTTGGTCGCACAGTAGTTTTTCTTCCCTCAAGTTTTCTCGCTACTTGTTTTCCTCACCTTAATTTCGCGAAGTATAAAAGCTCTTACTAAAGAGGTTTCCATTCGTATTCTCGCCAATTCATTTTATGATGATTTAAGGATATTCGCTCGATCTTGTCTTTTATATTTACATTTTAAAACGACTTGGCGAAGAAGAAAACCGAAATGGTAATGAACACTTCTAGCAACTTTTTCTGTGAAGATGCTACCCCTTCTCGCTCTATCTTTGTCGTACAAGGAGCCATGAAATCTGCATAAAGAATGACGCTCTTTGTCGAACATGGCCAATAAGAGTATTTGTCTTGACAGCTTGATATATGTCGTTTTATGCGCTGCTTACTATTTTATATAATGTGAATTCCTGCATAATTACACAAATGCGATAGCCCGCACCACTTCACTAAAATGGAGGCACTAATATATAAATAAACCATCCAGTGTTCATATATTATAATATAGTGGATTTCTAATATTAAAGGTAACCATAAACAAAAACTCCTGAGATCGCTACTAAAGTTGCTTTAAAAATAAGCAAAATGCTGTTCGTTTTTTTGTTTCTAATTCTTTTTATAAATACATTATTCAAACCTATTGGTTTTTATATAGTTTGACTACGTTTTGGATTAAGCAATTTTGTGGTAAATATTGCATATAGGATTAAAATAAGCTCGCAAAGCTATTTTTCTCTGAATTATGAAACGATCCCTTTCCTACAACAATAAGTTTTGTAAGTTTTGAGATATATGGACGTAGGAATATTGTCCGTACCCTATCAATGATGTGGCAATATAGCCATTGCAAAAACAGACTACGGCATTTGACAGAAAAATGCAATTTGCAAACCCATTTGACAGCTTGTCATAGCACGAGATAGATGTACCGTATCCTGTTTGGCTGGCATTTTCCATCGAACCGAAGATGTTTATACCAGTGCGTTCCCATGGATATTTCTATACCCTTATTTAATGCGGGCAGTTGGACTAATGCAAAAAAAGGCCAAGACACCCCCGACAGAATTTTATTTCCATTTTATTCAACTCATTTTAGCCGCATGTTCACCGCACATCCATATCACCGACCTAGGAAAGCTGCATCAAAAATACATTTCTTTTGCAGCATTGAAATCAAATCCGATACAAAACATAGGCATGGTTAAGCAAAAAGCATATGTTTTATATTTTATACATAGAGTGCAAGTGCTTGAATGGTCATACGCGTCTATAAATTGACATTTTATTTATTTATGCATTTTGTACTTTTAGAATTCTTTCTCTACATTGTATTTCATATGTGTGCGTTTTAAGATTTTACAAAGTTTAGTCGTTCAATGTCTAGTTATACGCTGCATCTACATTACATGTATTTTTTCACTTTAATCTTAAATAGAAATGTTTCGACGGAATACTTGGGTTATACAATCAACGAGATTTATAAATTTGGTCTTTACGTATAAAAATTAATATTTGACAGACTTAAAAGGTTATCAAACTAAAACCTCAACAATATAAAAAATTTATGACAAAAAAAGGTTACACTGACGCTATGACATTACGATGTTGTAGAGCACGTACCGGACTGCAAGTTATAACATTAACTAGCTAAGATTAAGAT
>JAQIXS010002797.1:0-20856 GCA_034700785.1 Rossiulus vilnensis
GCAGATTTGCATCAAGTTGTCTTACATTTTTCAATATCCACTTGTTTACGCGGTTAATTCTTTTAAAGAAATATAGTCGAAATTAAAAACGTTCGACTGAGCAAAATAAACTATCAAGTTTTACACGGTGTGGCGACTTCAACTTCTCATCCGCCACACATGTGACTACTTTGGCAAAAAATAGGCTGCCCACCCCTGCTCCAGGGCATCGAAAATATTCTGAAGAAGCAAATCAACACGCAGATCATCAGAGATTCGTGTTTGTTTAGGTGACAAACATGGTGCAGCAATGTAGCCTAGGCGGAATCATCCAACGCCAGGTGCTGCTCTTCCTCCCTTCGCATCAGCGAGGCTGGCCGAGGCAACAGAATGGGAAAACCCGAGTGTCTTGCAGCGCCTTCTGATGGTGAGCATGCAGTCACGATGTTTATCTGGATCGGCTTTAGTAGCGAAGCCCTCTTGAAATGGGGTTGGTGGCACCAGCGAGCGCTCCTCTCAGGTTCATCAACCCGCAAAGCAGACACGCTTTACATTGGCCAAAGAACGATCGAGACCGCAACTTTTCAGGTAAATCCAATTTCATCCATCTCTTTCACCTCCTGCCTCCTGTTAGCCAATGTGTGTCAGCAGTGCCAGTTGTTCCCATGCTGTAGGCACCGTCTGTACTGCTGCCCTAACCGACTTAGTTCTGCCTGCCGAGCTACCCCTAACGTCTGAAAGGGAATAAAAAACAGGTCCTCGGTGGCAGAGTCTTAGGCTCCGTCATAAAAATCAATATTGTTGTATTTTGCCTGTAACGTTGCGCTTGACATTGGGATCGATAACTGGAGCGATGAAAGATTTTCGGAGATAAGTTAATAAGAAGGGATGCTCCGCTGGTGAGGAGTAGAAGCTGCTGGAGACTCTTTGCTTAACACAAATTTATGCGAGTGACAGGTAAGTCTGAGACCTTCGGGATTCTTATGAGCAACCCCCTGACGTTAGGCAATTCCACATGACACCTAGAGCGCTATGGTTTGCTCACTTCTGGCGAACGTCGGTCTACTTGTGGCACTCTTAAACGAGCACTGCTAATTAACTCTCTAAACTAGCTAGAAATATGTTGATTGAAATACAAAGGTGAGGTCATCTTTACAATCTGTGGCCCCCGCCTTTTTCTCCCTCTATCCCTACAGTCATGTGGGCATATTATACTCTACGAAACCATTTAATGGGACCTATATGAAAACCCAAATTGTTGAATTGGATTACAAAACTAATGATAAATTCAACATTTCACTGTATTTACAATTTTTAATTTATTTGTAACACAGTGGATTGAGAAAAATAACATCTAAGTAGTTTAAATTCACAAAAGCACATACCAGAATTACATGGCAGTCTCTCGATTATTATATCATTTGGTAATACATATGCCTTCATTTTCCCACCTTTACAATCAGGATTCGTTACATAGCACATGATTTTCCCACAAATTTCAACCAGCTTTGAATGGCATTCGAGTTACATCATACTTCCTATAGTATGGATCTTTTAAAAAATGAAACAAAAATTATCCTCCAAATTTGACAAATAATTTTTCTTCCTTCTCCGTCCCATTAAACCCAGATAGTCCCGATGACGTCATTAATTTAATTGAACAAATTGATAGTTGATTTGAAAATAAAAACGTTTAATAATAGCATTGTGCATTAGAATGGGCTTAGGTCTAAATACTGGAAAACTTAAGAAAATGACATCATAAACCAAACCTTAAATTCACCCTCGCTTTACTAAGTGAGAATTTTAAGGTTAATGTTATTAATGGTCGGATATTTCTTATTTTTACGTAAGATAACAGTAATATTATTTGTCTTTAGACAAAGTGAAACGATTACAATCATTCGTGCTATAAATCTCATTCAGTTTCAACGGATGATTTACTAATTGAAATCCATAATCACCCGAATTAAAGCGTATTCAAAGTAATGCAGTACTTTAAAGTAATATAGTAAATACTTCTTTTTCGAATGTTTGTTTCACTGTGTACGTTCATAATTTCTATGATAAATGCGAGAAAAGATTTCATTTTTGCAGTATGAAATATGATCTTATGCCCCGCTACCACCCATATATCGTCATTAGTTAAAGATTGTTCTTAAGGGAAAAAAATGATTATTGAATTAATGAGTTTTTTATTTATAAAATAGTTCAGCAAAGCTGTAGGTTCCTAATTTATATTGCATTTTTTTGCTCATAACGAAATCATACGATGCACTTCACGATGTAATAGTAAACAAGTCATTTGTTGAATTCTTATTGACAGCGTATTTACCTGTTCATCAGCGGCTTTTTCCCCCAGGTTACGTATGTAAGATGCTCGTCTAAGTTGCTATTTAATATTTTAATTTACCAACATTGGAGGTAAACACGTAGGCGTGTAATGCACCATAAAATGATCATTTTACTAATCCATTAAAAGCTTGACCTTCATCGTATATGCGAACAATGCAGAACTAGGAAATTTGGTGCGCAGCGAATCCAGGAATAAACGAATGATTGCTATGGCAAATCGCACAGGAAAGCGTTGAATGTAAGCTCATAGCGAAAAGCGCTTTACAATGTTGCTATGATACTTATAGACTTGAGATGTTGGATTTTAGCACCGCCGTAGGGCGTAGTCTATATATAGAGTACAAATGGTCCACGGGAAAGAAAATATATATAATCGCAGGTTATTTGGCACATGGGCACGCTATTTCACTTTAGCTAGCTCATAGAAAAATACCACGCTAGGATGAACTAGCCTTAGAAAGTGATTCGAAATGTTCAAGGACATCTATCAATTCAGTATTTGTACAACTAAGTCAACTTAATTTCGAATGACACTTTAAACGCAGGCGAAGACGAGCTATATTTCAAGAAAATGTGATACTAATGTTTGTCTGGAACAGATTCCATGCAAGAATAAGTTTCCGGTTGAAAATATCGACTGGTACAGGGCCGGATTGTCCATAACGCATAATTGTCGGAATTACGCTAAAAATTGAAAAGTGTATTAAAAATATACAGTGTGTACATAAAATAATGTTACAATTTTAAAGTTGTTTATATTTCTCTAATAACTGTACACAACAATGATGTCCAATCACATGGGATTGAAGAGCAAGTGTTGCAATAACTCCCTCGGAGATTGCATTGCAGGGAAACACCTGTTTCCGAAGATCGCATAATAGCTTTTTCGCATTTTTTTAAAATAAATAAATGGGACATTTTCAAAATATAAAAAACTCAGATCCTATTGGACGACCAATTCTTCACGGAAACGATAAATTCAGCAATTTTGACAAATATTTCAATCACAACTATGTGTGTAACGTTTTACATGGTGGTCACCATCCTTAAGTTGTCTTCCTAGGGCATAGAGCCTCCGCACGGGGCATCCGCTAACGGATGGTATTATAAAAATACGATTTACGGTGAAAAGATTGATTAATTTCCCGAAAATTGACACATTTCTCGGTGAATAAATTTGATTAACAAGACAGTAATGTTTGGGCAGATTTTCACTCTCCCAGTCGAACGTACTGAGATTTTTAGGACGGAATCAGAGCGTACAAGGAATGGGGTTGTCGGTTGGCAGCACATCCACGTGGACGCGTGACCTGATGGCTTCTGAATTCCTGCCAATGATCGATATCGTTCGGATGTCGCAGGCACAGACCTGTCACTCTTGCAGCTTGATTTCAGAGTCGCTTCGAGCACGCCTTCACCGGCGAGCATTAAGGCAGAAAACGATAAGTTAATGGGCTATGCAAATACGGATTTCAAGCATAATGGATGTGCTGACAAATGATGATGATAAACAACCCTGCGAGTGCATTTCACGCGTGCCCCAGATTGTGGCGAAATTTCGCTTCCTGAATTTCGGAATCTGGGTCGCTTTGTTAGTCCGCTCAATTTTTGCTCGCTTTCAAATTAATGGGCTTGACACGATCGGTTTAAATGCGACAAGGCGAGTGCCTCTTGTACATGGTTATGCACTCGAGTGAAGCATTAATGAGTAAAAACGGCTGTTTGGCGAATTATTTCAGCCATAAACACCGCCAAATCAGCGTGCCTTTTCAGCGGCCTTCCAGGCACTACCGAAACGTGGCAATGGCGGCCATTAAGCACATTTTACGACATTTCATCCCGCAATATTCTCTCGTTCTCGGCGTTTTACTGGTTTTCAAAAGGGCTAATTCCATTGGCGATTTCAAGCGGCTGTCCATTGAAGCGCACGCACGATCCTCCAGAAACTAAAGCGGATAATGCAAGATTGCTTCCATGGCAGGTGGATGAATCGGTCGGCTAGCCAAGGCCAAGGAAGCAGGGTATCAAATACATATTCTTGTCAGGCTCCGATACAGCAAATCAAGAACAAGCGAACATGAAGCCGCCCACGCATGGAATGCTCTCTTACAGCCATCCGCTGCAAGAGGTCGATAATGTCATGAAGCAATGTGTGGATGATACAATACAATCATGCAAGTAGGACATTGTGTACTGGTGTAAGACAGCCCTAAAATCCCAGTGACTCTCAAAGTGATTCCAACATGTTGGAAAGTATGTAGGCCTAATGAGCAACAACAACAAATTTTCAGCACTGAGGGGGTTAAGCAACCTCGTAGCTGTGATTCATAGTTTGCATTTGACTTAAGAAAGTAACATTAATTCGGGAGAAACATAAAATGGGAAATCATTTTGAAAAACTATATAAATTGCGAGTTATGATTTATATGGATCTGAGCTAGGAATTATAAGTTTGATGCGAAAGTAATAAATATTAATATCATGCGGGGATTGGAACTCAGGAAAGTGTGTAATGAATGGATTTCACATTTTATAAATAGACTGGATGTAATGATATGAAGGTTTTAGCCGATGACCAAGTGCGGGTGAAAATAAAATAATCGTTATAACTAATAGAGGTGAAACCGGGAAAAATAATAAACGTCTGGTGGGCTGTCATCTTTAGTTAACCGAAACTGCTCATTGCTCAATGCCCTTTGGGTATTACACTGTATGTTCTTTTACGAATTAAAATTGCTTACATTTTATTTTATTTTTCTCAATATGCTGATTCAATTAAATTAAACTTTTAAATACAGTTTTGAATGTTTCGTTTAGGTAATCTAATAGAACATTGTGGGTGTTACTTGTGCGTGTAGTTTCCATTAAATGGATCTTATTGGGAGCATTATGAAACTATATAGGAATTTAAGGAAGATACAAATCCATATTTACTGTATAATGATACCATGTTCGAAGCTGCCACATAAGTCAGTAATACTACCACTGGAACCTAATTCCTACACGATGGTGTATAGACGGCAGTGAATGCTTTTATAAATCGAATAAGCTGGCAATTTGATGATAAAACTAAGCAATTAATAAATCTAATTAATGCTATACTATAGTCATTGAGTCAAATTTGCTGTGTGTCCTTATTGATCAGGTATAAATTATAAATTATAGTATTTCTTTGATGGTCAAGACACAGATGTGAGGGATTTTCACAATGCACTTTAAAATACTCTTTATGTGGAAAAATCTCTCAATCATATCGGTACCAAGTAGCATTAGGTTGGAGAATTGAACAAAACATGTAATTTGAAATATAGTGAAATACACGAATATAATCAATATGGACATCATTACTGTCGGAATTTCATAATAAATTCAGCATATAGATACGAATTTTCTCTGGAATAGAGACCGGGCCACGTGAGCTTTGACTACATTTGTGAGAGCCAATAGAAAGGCGTCTTTAGATCTCA
The DNA here is from genome assembly GCA_034700785.1 of Rossiulus vilnensis. Classification (NCBI taxonomy): domain Eukaryota; kingdom Metazoa; phylum Arthropoda; class Diplopoda; order Julida; family Julidae; genus Rossiulus; species Rossiulus vilnensis. The sequence continues at coordinate 5,802 of JAQIXS010002797.1, forward strand.
CACGCTTATTGCACAATGCACACACAAAGGCCTAATTTCCAACATAATTAATGCGTGTGCATGCAGAGAGCACAAAAAAAACTAACAAGATCATTGATGGAAGAATAAGTTTGCCATTCATTTTGGCATAAAGAAAAGTTCAAGATGGCAAGTGATTTCTTCTTGCGCAAATATCATTTAGGAATAACCTAGTTTTGTGGAGCAATGTAGGTCGCTATCGGTGTAAACAAAATGAGAGGAGTCATCCTACTGAAGAAACGGTCTTCTGATAGACCACCTGTTTGCGAAGATATTATTTCCGTCAATTAATGCGATCAACCCAAGCCTGCTGCATATTGGCTGTAAGTACTGTAATATTAGCTAATGCATATCAAGGAAAACAATGCGTTAGACTTCATAGGGGGTCTCCTTCACAAATAAATTCTACTGAATCTTGTTAAGCTTGAATTTCGGCGAAAGCAATTTCTTCGGAGTAGAATAAAATACCGAATGTATGAAGCTTTCAAGTAGGGCAAATGTGTCAGTGAGCAATTCATTCAATGCGAATTTATAAAATGTCTCACTTGATGTTGTCAGAGCACGTACAACTTGTTTGAAACCGAAGTAACGGATTTAGTAACACAATTCTTTTACTATCCTCTCAGAATCTTAAACATTGAAAGAATTTTATGAATGACGTAATTTTTAGATCAAGCAAAAAATCCAATTTTATAAATCAAACTATTTACATGTACATGTACATTAGTGGATAAAAAAGAAAATCCTTTCTCACGTTTAGAGTAAATTGATAACATTTCCTGGAAGAAGAAAAAAGAAACACAATCTTCAGCATAAAACAGTCATGCCCAAATTGCATGCGACTACAAACGATGTCAAACTCCATCTGTTTTCTCCATTAATGAGCAAAAGGCTGCACTTAAATAATGCACTAAAAATACATGGGTAAACACAATTATGTCGGAGTATTAATGCATAAACAATCAAGATTTCAGCGAATCAGCGTCGTAAAGGTAAACAATGGAAAGATAACCACGCTTCATAGAAGTTGCATTTATTGAATAAACCGTTTCGAGCGAATATCAAGCAACTTTTATTGATGAATATACTGATTATAAAAAAACTTTAATATACGCTTAGAATGTTGAATCAATAGCACTTCCTATTAAGCAGCTAAGCACTTGTAAGTTTAACCATTAGCGTGAAATTCCATTGAATTTAAAGAAATTGCATACATTCAGAGCATGCGTATAGCAAATGTTTGCATGCAATGCGACAATCATGTTCAATTACACGTGTACTTCGCACTTTGAATTTACGTCATGTAATAAATTTCAAATGTACGTTCCAATTATATTCCGTGAGCTGATTTGGGCAGCCAGTTTGGCATGTTTCATTATTTCACCGTCAGAAAACTGAATTTATGTATCGGAAAAGGGCATTTTGATTTTTATATTGCCAACGAAAGACGATTATGGCTTCGGTGAAAATCTAAATTGACAAGGCATTAAATTTCAAACAAAATCAATGCAGTACCATAAACAAAATCTTTACTGTCGAGTATTGATTATTTTGAATATCACGTTTCTCGCGTCAATGGTTTAAGACCTATAATGGCAGAAAGTAGGAAATTGCATTTTTCTGCACATAACCATTTTGTTGCATGCACCAATAACTGAGATAAATTTTAATCAAATTATTGTTTATTTGTAGGCCTACTTTTGACTTCATGACTAGTGACTACTAAATACAGTATGCATGTAGTGTGCTATCGTTGACGCCGATTCCTAACCGTAAAAGCTAGAGCCTTGAAATATTCCAGAAGTACATCTTTTGGGGGGCAAAATCGCACACTATTTCTTCCATCCGCATTGTAGGTGCATGTATTCTGTTTAGCCCAAGGGCAATGCCGGATACCTTTTATAATAAAATTAGTTTGCACTTTAATATTACTTGCATTTTTAAATGTTATCAAAAAAGAAGCTGGGAATTTCCTGACGTTTCTGTTCAAAAAATATAAAAAATATGGAAATGTTGACTAAAATCCTTCCATTTGTATTTCAATTGTTTCTAAAAATATTTCTTATCGCGTTAATTTCTTTAAATATGTAAGTTATAAATAAATCATTTAATAAAGCTGGTAAAAATTCATCAGTAGGGAGTTTTTTTAAATTCATTATCAGCGTTCTCTTTATCACAGTGTATTTGTATGGGAAACGTCTTCTGAAAATCTGGCAAGAATCGTACTTGTACATGTGCCAGAATTGGATAAGTCAAATAGAGCTATGATAGGAATTTCATCGGAAAGATACTCATTTCATTTAAAATTAATTTTTTCTAAAAATTTCGCTTTCGGCGTTCTCTTTATTTGTTATCCAGTATTTATAAGTAAATTAGTCATATTTGTAATTAGCTTATCATTTGTATTATAAACAATCTGGGATTAGTTTTTCTAAAAATTTATGATTAGTTTTTCTAAAAATGTTGCCTACAGCGCTCCTTTAAAGCTGTACGCGAAGTTTTTAAAAGATGAATCACAAATGATTGATATTCTTCAAATTTTCTATACAATTTATGTGAAAATTCCTAATCTATTTCTTTAAACTAGTAATTTCTATAGCAGTAAAATTCCGTGTCTAATTTGTTTGCATCAGTAATCAGTCGGGATGCTTATTGCATAAAACGCTATTGGCAAAGGAAAGATGTGTTCTAATAAATCCGTGAACTTCCCGATGAGGCTCCTCTCAGAGCTGTATGACTTATACCAATTCCGGTATGATAAATCAATAGAACCCCAACATAATAGTCTCATCTTGTAATGCTGACATGTAATGTACATACTGTATGTACGTCAAAGAGTGAAAATAACTTGCATTAATGTCACCATGCCTATTCGAAATCTAATCCAGGCCAGAAACCCGCTGGTGTTCAGCCGATTAATGCGAAGAAAACTTAGATATGTACACTTTGTGCGATGTCTGTAAACAATAAAGGTTAATGCATGTAACTATGATAAATTAAGCGGCGAAAACTGCCAACAGATGTCTCATCCAACGACGTCATTCCAGCTTAACATATGAGCTTGAACCAGTCTGAACCGAAATGGGTTCCGCTATTTCTGGCCAGTTTCGACCACGGCGCAATATATTTAAAGTCTAATGAGCATCTAATTACATAGGCCATTTTGTGCAGGCCCTAGGGTAGGCCTGCATACAGTCATAACTAACCGGGATGTGTCCCTGGGCTTGCTACCCTAACATGTTCTTACATAATCAATGCCACTGATTGTCATCTCATCTGCACTGGCTTTTATGGAGTCACAGGAAACGCTCTAAATCATCAGAATTACTTGGATTTATGAGAGAAGCTAGAGCTCCCACACAAATCTGCCGCGACCCAGACACTGGTTGACTGGCCGATAAACTACATCGGTAGATTTATTTTCAATGTCAAACAGGCAAACTCGACAGACATACATGGAAGTAACAGACATCCCAAAGCGCAGATTACACAACAAACGACCCTCACAGGAGAACCTTATTGCAATGGTCCGTCTAAAACGTCCCCGGGTGTTCATTGAGTTGTAGGCCTACCACGAATTATTAATGACCAGTGTAAGGCGGCCATGATGCAGTGCAGGCATACGACCCAAAGCCTCGTGTGAAATCGAGAGGATTTATTTCAAACATCACACGCACCTGCGGAGTGGCGCAATCAATAGCGAGTTGAGCATGGCCTAGGTAAAATTAATTTGCGCAAGGACTGCTCCACTTGATATATTAATTTTGAATGCACTTGTCTTCCGAAAATACGACGCTATGGCAGCATAATAGCGTGGGCAACTCCATTATCTAGACAAGGAACCCCAGAAATCCAGGACCTTCTCCTGCAACGTCTGACGGATGCGATATGGTAATTAATTGCCTTCAGACATGCAAGCTGCAACAGTCAACAAGCTTGCATGCACCATTGAAGGGGTCAAGAGCAATCCTGGCCAAGAGCGCTTCTAGCATCTTTTCAACTCTGGAAGATTGCAGCTGTTTGGTAGAAACGCATGCAACGTCATGGTGGTTTTACATTGGATGATGGATATGGCCAGTGGGCGCCTAAGAAATTGCCTGACAATTGATGCTGAAGCACAAAAAGATATGCTTATTTTATCATAAATATGAACATTTCATGAGAATGTATGGTGAATATGTTAAAATGAAAATGTCCTGGGTGACAAATCTGAATTTGGACATATATGGGGTTTTATTTGCCATAGCTGACTATGTATGAGCCATATATGGCCACCTATATGTCCCTATATTGACGTCACTTACGTGACAACTTTGTGCATAACATGCGTTATATGACTACAGATACTGCCATATACTGTGTGCATGTATATGGCTGCATACGTAGACATAAATGAAAAATATTCGATTTTCTATTAAAAACAATCATTTCTGCGCACTTCTCTTAAGGATGAGCCGTAAGCATGCCCACCATGCAAAAATATTACTCGCACTTTTTTTGTTTGAAATACTTATTATAACTGCTCAATTTATTATTCCCAATTTCGAATTGGTTGTCCATTAGGCTTCCAGCTTTAGTTTACAATTTTAAAATGCCTCGTTTATTTATACAAAAAGTTAGAAATTAAAAAAACCTTCCAAAATATATTTTATCCGGAAATGGACAAGTAGAAATATGTATGACCATGTCTGTAAATGCATTATGTGGATACATGGATAAAAATGGGCATATTAGGCCATTTAGGCCCATTTGTGGTCAGATCACAAATGGAATAATTTATAAAATGTCCATATTTGTGACATTTACTCGTTTTCCCCGAGTTAGCAAAGCTCTCTCTCTCTCTTCACGTACACGTGAAATTCATTATCAACAAACAGTTAAAATGGCGTTGTACTGGGCAACTTTAAAATTGAGATATTTGTGCAGTTGTTTAAAATAGAAACGCACTACAACCCACATTCATGTTTACATAACTCTAGTTTATATTTGAATACGGAGACTTCAAATATAGCAGCCTAATATTTTGGCATAATGGCAATGTCATATCTCGCATCAAAATCAAAACTGCTTTAAAGGTGCTAATCAAGTAAATGATTTTAGCAAAATATGACCAAAATATATTTTGATCTTTTCATTTTTGATTTAAAATTGCAGGCTATATACATGTAAATAACCTAGGAGGTTTTTTTTATCACAAAGGAAATCCAGTTGTTCAATCAGAATGAAGCATTTCTCGCATGCGAATAAGTAGCAACTGAAATGCAAAGATTAATGCTATTTGATAAGTAATTATATATGACTTAGTGCCAAAATCTAGTAGTTTAGCAGAAAAAGCTAATAAAACTGCGCGTATGAAGGAAAGAGAACATCAGTAGATAATGTCCGACTACATGTAGTTAACTTCTGACATTTACTTTTGTAATCATTTTCACGATTCGAAACAGTTTCTGTCTGCGAAGAGGTTATACATGATGATATTAATCGTAACTCCAGGAGGTGATGAGAAAGTTGCATGCGTAAATATACTTTTTCATAGTCAATTGTCTGAGTGTGCACGTCCCAAATGCATTATTTACAACCCATACAATATAGGTCTACATTAAAACAATACAATTTTTGCGTAAATGTGCGTGCATTTACTAAAAATGATAAAATAACGGTTTTGAGAAAATCTATAAGTTGAAATTATATTGATTTTTTCCCCACAATAATGGCCTGAATTTGACGGATAAAACCTTGCATAAAACTTATGCACTTCACCGTGAACGATCCTTTGTCTAATGAGCCATAAGGGATAACCCTTAATCACATTTCAGTGGGGAGAGGGAAATGAAAATCAAATTAGTGAAACTGCACCTAAATTAATCAGTCACTCGACCATACACGGCGGGCAACAATCCCTCCAAATGAACTGGTAATACACTTCTAATTAAGGATGAAATCACGAAATGCTTAATTCTCACGACACTGGCACGCCATCGCATGAGCTGCTAAATATTTTAAGAGGATAATATTAAATCAAAATGTCACCTTCTCAGAGGGCAAAAGAGATTAGATGACTAGTCTTACTATTCGATGCCCTTTGCTGCCAATCTCAAAAGTAGTGAAGATGTAATTGCATTCTTATCAACATCACGAATTGAGTTTTAATTTTTCAGGTAGACCTCTGCATTCAGGTGGCCAACATGTATAAATAATAGCAAAATAAATGCTGTCTTAAGTGGAACATCATGAATAGCATAATAGCATAGTCTGTGAAAGGAACAAAACAACTACATTCTGCTTTACATTTCTTATACATGTAAGTGCATTTTTAAATACCGTATTTAATCAGCCCTTCAGTCTTCAAATACAATAGCTGAAGAAGGATTAAAACACGATATAGCATTTCCTCCTAAAGTTTTTTTTGGGGCTCATTTCAGTGAGATAACCGTTGATGCAAGTAGTCGTAGCAATGAAATGTAACACACCATAAACGTGGTTATGCAAATTAGCGTCAACGAAATGATGGTAACAATACATGAGGGCTTACAAAAGGACAGGCAAATAAATGCTTGATGGGAGGGACCATTTCAGTTTCCACGGGAACCTGGCAATTTGGTCGCAAGAGCTTCGAACGATCGCCCGCAATTCCGTTGAATCCAGCAATGATGTCATTAGCGGCAGTCTACTTACGTTGATACGTGATCACGTGGATAAAATAAAATAATAATATTCATAACTAATAATACGGTGTGTAAAATCAAGGCTGTAATATTTTGCTCATCTTCAGGCGACTAAAATAATTACATTAAACAAGGTGTTATACACATTCACATATCATACATACAAATATTGGTGATGATTACCCTGTTCACATTAACTTCAAGTGCTGATCGTGTTATTTTGTTTATTTTTTTATTATTATTACTTAGCTGAAATTTATTTTGTCCAATGTCTACTTTTAATTTTAATAGATGCGATAATACAGATATATGTAGTTACAAACATTGTTGCCGAATCGTAAATCAAAAGTTACAAAGATTGTTTGTAACCACATATATCTGTATTACCGCATCTATTAAAAATTAAAAGTAGTCATAGGACAAAATACATTTCAGCTGAGTAATAATAATCAAAAATAGACAAAATAACACGATCAGCACTTGAAGTTAATGTAAACAGGGTAATCATCACCAATATTTGTAAGTATGATTTGTGAATGTGTATAACACCTTGTTTAATGTCAATAATTTTAGTCGCCTGAAGATGAGCAAAATAAATGCTCGAAACGTAGCGATTTAACAAAGAAATTGGCTGTGTTTCTTGGTTTTTCTCTTATTATTACATCCAGCCACATGATGGCGAAAATCAACTTCGCAGAAATTCAGACTTGAATCACTATACTAGATTTGAAGTGCCTTAAACACGCGTTATATGTGCATGGTTTAAGCAGCAACATTTTTGCTCAACATTATATATCCCAATAATTAATCGCACTAATTAAAGATTTCTTCGTTTTATTCTATTTTTTAGACTTATATGGTGTTGTACGGTATATAAATGCTGTATTCTGCGAGGATGAGATTAAATGAGGGATTTGCAGCCCCAGTAATTACTAATTATAATTAACGTTAAATACTCGCGTAATCGCTCGTTTTTTTGCCCCTTCTGTCATTAGCAATCGCATTCTTAATAATGAAGAGCTCTTGCCATGTCGTGCCATTGATTATAACACTTTCGAAGTTCGGTACCAAAGCAGTGTCGCATCGTTAAACTAATTAGACTAATTACTACGATGCGACCAACCTCATCAAGGAAACTTTCGGACGAATTTTATGTGTAATAGATACAATGGCATCGGCTGAAATGATGCCACAGTTGTAAAACTGTGGTGTCATAGTTAGGAACAAGACGAATAGACCCATTATAAAATTGAAAACTGATTCCGGAATTTTACCAAAACTCGAATTAAGTATTATTAATGGGGAAAAGTTCAACCTGATATGCTTGTTTACGTTCTATTTTTTTCTTTTTTCAAAGTAAGGTATTCAGTATATAGTTGTAATGTATATATAAATTTAGCAATCACAAATGATTTCCTGTTTTTAGAATTGAAAGAGAAACTACATTTTTATATATTAACTTGTCTATTCTCTCAGTCTACATGTAGTCTCTAAGCTCGATAAATATTAAATGATCCAGTCTTTGTGGCCCACGGCGCAAGCAAGGCTGTTACATAAAATGTGTTTATTAAATATTTCAGGGGAACTTGGACAGTGCCTATTCAAACATGTTGCATAGAGACCAGCCCCATCACGTCCTTCCTGGAACTCTTATCATAACGAGCTATGTATCTATAGTCCGTATTACTGCTTATCGATGTTTATGACAATTAAAATATCCGCCTACCCACGCACCGTAACGATCTGAATATACATGTGCATGTATATATAAACATTCTGATGCGTCGAAGAAACCAATTTAAGGGAATTATTCTTAGTATTTTCTTCTTGCAAATCCATTCTGTCAACCACTCTAGTTTCGCGTAGATGGCTGAAAGAAATATGGAACGACAGAAAGTCTTGAAAACTGCCATTTTCAAAGAATTGAAGTGGAATTAACGAAAAACTTTGAGCTACCAGAAGCCGTGGGGATGGTAGAACAAGGTCATAAGAAGCCATCTCCTTCCGTTGTTGTTGTTATTTCCGATCTTGCTGTAGGCAAATACAAGTTGTGCAACGTAATTGATAAACGGGTGGATGTTTACTCGAGGACAAAAACAACTGTAAGCCCATCCCACGGTTATCAAGTACCACTTAACGTTTTGATTTTGAATGCATAGCGAGGTTGCAGCTGCACCATTACAATTATAATGCCCAGAAACGGCTGAATTTAAGAAATCTATAGTTGATAGTGTAGTTCGTTTCTCTGGTTTCCATAGTTTTTAATTCCGTTGTGCCTGGCGATGGATTAGCTGGACAACAATACTCGAGTAAGTTCTTGATAGAAATAGATCGGGAACAAAAAACGTAGACAGCAATTCGCTTTGACTGCAGTTGCATATTAAGTGTTGGATTGAGAAACATATCCATGTTTTTCGAGCACAAATGCGCCTATATATAATGTAAATGATCCTTAGTAGTCCTTATGTTACAGACTTAAGACGATTTTGTTATATTACGTACAGCTTTGAAAAGCAGAACAATGGGCACCCTAAATAAAAACATTTTAAGCTTTGCCTATTAAATAAGACGAACGGATGCATATTTAATATTTTTACTTTGATACAACACAGTATATCTTTTTCATATTTGTTTTTTACAGATGTATCTTTCCATATACGAAATTTGTAAACATAAAAGAAGCATCAGTTTTATTTTGTGAATATCTGTATTCTGATTTCGAGTGTTCACTTGCTTTTAAATTTTTTTATTACTTTTACTATCATTTTTCTCCATTTGCTGTGTTTCATTTAAACGTCCAAATACAGTTCATTGCGAAAGTTTTAATTGGAGGGACATTAAAGGTATTCCCGAATATTATGTAAATATTTTTGCTGTCATAGGTTGCCATTTAATGTGTTATGAACGCAAATTACTTAAATACATTTTAATCTGAAATCTTGAATGCGAGTGGACGTTGTGGGTATAACATGTGACATGTAATAATGGGTTTACCGGATGCATGGAGGAATTCGTAGAAATTCAAAAATTCATTTACTGTATAATGTTACCATATTCCACAGCATCACCAGCCATAGTGGAATCCACATTCTTACATGACGGTGTACAGATAGTATAGAAGTGTGCTAGCGGGTATTGAACAAAAAAATCACTATATAAAAGTAGTCTTCAATAAAAGCAATTATGACAACGTGCAGCGAAGCGATAGTGCCTGCAGGTGCATTACATCCAAATTAATTTTATCTAAAAGGAATCTCTCTTATGAAAACTTGCGTTACATCCATACCCTAGTGTTCTTTGAAGGTTTTATTAAATTTAGGATGCGGTATTGCTTAGTTATTATTCCACGTCCATCCAAGTATAAGGAAACTTATAGCAAACGCGACACTCAATTTGTTATAGCACTTTAAGTATTAAAGAAGAGTGCTCATAGGTCATACGCTAAACATCTACTGCAATTACGCATATTTTGAAAACAATGTGGAAATTGCACGCTATAAAATGCTTTAAAGAACAACGATGTTTTCGAAGGTTAGGGAACACACTAAAGTGCTGCACATTTCCGTCAACACTGCTTATTAAGTACTGAAGAAGAAAATTACTTGGAGTTATGCGGGTTAAGAACGAAATTTTATGCAAGAACTACACTTTCAGAATAGCTTATATGCCAACAGAAACATCATTACCTAGAACCATGCAGTCCTGCTAATTTAGGCACTATGTGTAACTATACAAGTATATATGCTGTATAATAACAAATAATATTGAAATGGCTGAGTCCATTGTAGTTCAGTCTTATACAGTATTTACATGTATTATTTGCAAATCTACAAATTATGGATTGGAAAACATCTAATGTTTGTGATTGCAAAGATATTGCCATTCATTATAGTAAAGCGTCCATCAGTTATGTTTGTATAAGTAGAATCCCTCATTGAAGAAACTTTATAGCACTGAATTCGATAGCTATATTAAATATGATTATTAAATGTGAACAGTTGAAATTTAAAGAAAAAAAATAAATTGATAATGACTTTAAAAATCAACGCAATTTATAAAGGAAATATATACATGCTATGTAAATCATGCAATAATGTCAATTGTACATGTTAACAAGCAACATTTGGCCAATTAGACTACATGTTCATTAATTATGCTATGGCAATAAAATATGCGGTAATTCGCTAGTACTTCCATTACCGCCATTTTCGTGTATTGGCCTAGCCAAACCAGCTAGATTCAAAATAATCCTCCCAAACAAATAGGTGTCAATCGATAATAAAACCAACATTCGTGGTTCAGACATTGAAAATCTAAACTGGGTCAATCGACAAAATCAATAGTGGATGGTAATAAAAAGGACAACAACTTCGACGTAGGTAAACTTTTAACACAAAGAATATGAACAACAATTAAAATTACATTTATTTGCTTTAATTGCCGAGTTTATATTTTATTTATGCGAGTTCGATTAACAAAAGCATATGTTCGTTTCCCAGTATACCCTGAACATCTGTAAAGGAAAAACAATTTTCTCAATAGGAAATTTCTTTTGGTTGGTTGGTTTTAGGCTTCCAAATATGAAAACAAGAAAATTCGTTTTTAGAATGCGTTCAACATTTATTACATTACTTATTATTTTCCCTAATTGAATAGATTTTTCAACCTATTTTTGCTAACTAAATTAGAATAAAATCAATTTAGGGTTAAACTTTACAGACAGAGATAAAAGCTAAGCATTCAGCAAATCAATATCTTCAGTAAAAAAGATTAGATGTAATTAGATCATCGCATATATTTAGTCCAATCAATTGCAAATATCTAAACTATGCATGTAAATGGTAACAAGTTGCCTTTATGAAAAACGTCAAAAAGGTTTCCAAATAAAAGCAAAAAACAGACAATTTCTCCAAATAAATTCCTTCACAAATATTTTCAGGCATTTATCATTGCATTGTTGTGCACTCTGGATGAACTTTAATCAAACATGCAGTTTTCCAGAACTTTCCTAAAAGAGTATTGCTATGACGTTAAGACTGCCAAACGTTTCACGTTGACCTCTAATGGTGTTTTGATCATCGAATCACGCAGATTTGATAAGCCTCACTCTGTCAATTAATTGCACAGACACCCGAAGGTACCAAACGTAAACGCACAATAACGGCAAAATATGATCAACCTGATTTATAACAGCAAGTGCGCAGAAATAACTAGCAAATACAAGGTCCATAAAACGTGGCGCGCTGATAGCGTCATAGCGAAGCAAAATGAAACGCTTGTAGACAACCTATAAACGTGAGGAGATGGGAAGATGTTTATTGTCTTCTCGTCAGGAAATTGGCAACTTCCTGCGTAATATACTGCAGAAAAACGTCCAGCACAAAGTTAATTATCGAAATTAATACTGGGTTTAGCAGTTGTTGCGCAATAATATGGAGGTTAGCAAAGTTAATTCGTAGTTTTTCGGCCAATGGTAGACCCATGATTTGGTCAGAGTTGCTAAGACGCTTAAGCTATTTTTATTTGTTAACATGACTATTTTGTCATACAAAACCTTATGGCTTATGTTCATATCATAACTTTATTCATAAGTTGAAAGTAATATATGAAATGTGAGCTTGTGCCTATGATAATATGGCTTGAATATTGTCATTTATAATGAGCTAAGACATCAATGCTAATATGTTGTACAACCTGCTCTGAATCGTGTCAGATCCCCTTTCTCATATTGCATGAAAACAATTTTTGGATGATAAGCTGAATTTCAAATTGTTCACTATTTTTTAACAATTGTTTTTGTTTCAGAAATTCCGCATCACATCTGAAATCTACACAGTAAACAAGGCAAGAAATTAGTCTAAGTTGCTGTTACTGCAAATCCCTCAATACGTTGACTAACAAACAGGTAGGCTGGAAGGGTATGACGTTATATGATCGAGGACTCATTAATCATCCATAAATACACGCTCACAGCATTTTTTTCGGATTATTTTATGTACTGCGCATGTCCATTATTAGATTTTATATCTATAAATGTCTACAGATGGTACATCTATATATATTCAGTTAATGTAATAAAGTCGGGTTTGAATATTAATTAGTAGATAAAAATATCGACGCACGAATTGATGATGCAGTCATGGTAGAAAATAAAGTACGTCACGTGTACAAAAGATATACAGGTTTATTTTGATATTTTGATAAATTAACATTTTTTTGTTAATAGCATGGAGTAAGATATTGGCTGGGAGAAAGCTGTAGGCTGTACTTGTAGAATGACATTCATGTAAATAAAATAAAGTGCAAGTTACAACTTTTTATTTAAATTGAAGAAGAAAGGTACATGCAGAGAAGCGCACACACACTAGTTTAAAATTTGAATCTTGACTAAGAATACTTATTTCTTTTTTCCTGGATATCTTATGCCATTTGAGAAGCCATCTAGAATTATTTACTTCGCGTTTTTTTGATATTGAACGACCTTAACGAAGATGTTTACAAGGAAGTGTTTCAAAACCGAAATGAAACGTCATCATCTGTTTATACAAGCGTCCAAGTATTCTCATATTTACCATATCAAAGACAAACAAACGAAACGCCGAAAATAAACTTGTAACAAATGCAGAAAAAAATTCGCCGTAGATAAACCTGTTTCATCAACAGTCTGCGAGACGCATTTCTTTCCTGGCTATAAACAAAATACGGGAATCATTCTCGACACACAAGGAGTTCTAAAAAGTCTGGTTGTGTCCTAAATTACGCACGCTAGAGTTTTTCGGGGGAATGACAGGGTTCCCCCAGACCTGAAAAGCCTGGAAAAGTCAGGGACAGTGATTTATTTTTTAAAAGTCAGGGAAAATCAATCAGGGCCATGCAGAGAGTATTTGCTTTCGATTGATTCACTGTACATTTTAGTACACTCAAAGTCACCTCAAAGGAAATTCCCTTTAGCGTACTGATTTTCAACAGTTTGAATTAACAATTTCATGTCCTTTGATGCCATCTTAAGTGGAGCATGTAAGGTTCCCCTCTGGCAGAACATGGCAGCTCATTTTTTTAAGTCAAGACTTGATACTAAATCTTTGCATCTATGGAAATAGGGAATGCCCATTTTAAAATCATTAAGCATTCCTTGCACATGTCTTTGTCGTATTTTTGCCTTTTCTCTGGTCAGGGAAACGTGTCCAAAAAACTGGAAAAGCCAGGGAAGTTGAGAATGGTAATTCTGGGGGAACCCTGGATGGGATTTTAGGATTGTTTTTTGTTGCATGCAGGCCTGTTTCATTGCAATTGCAGCCCTCGCGTTTTCGCAGTCATCCGAGGCCCATGACAGACAAACCGACGGCCAAATGCAGGCCACCCAGGGGTGGTGGACGCCTCCTGCCCCCTAAGTTAATTATAACGAGGAGCAAGACACCACCTAAACACTACCTCCCACCTGTCAGGGTCAGCAGTCACCCCAAGCTGGGCGCTCAGCAACCACCTTCATGTATGGCCAACGTTTCCAGACAGTACAATCCGACGTCCCAAGCGTCGTCGACGTCGATTGGCCATCCTTCCCACTACAAGTGTCGTTCCCACCCAACGTCTCCCAACTTCCTCCAGCCCACGTTCTTTGAGTTCGAGGCCTCTTCCCAGCATGCTCCGCTGAGGCCTGCCTCGGCCTCTCGCTTCGGCCATCAGTCCCCAGGCCCGTTCTTGGGCACGCCAAGCCCACTCAAGTCCAGCTCCAGCAGGACCCTGGTCACGAATGGAAATCTTTCGTCCTCGGCTTCCTCCACTCTCATCTGCAGACGCTCTCAAGGCGCCCAGGCTCAACCCTCAGCTCAGCTGGGCCAAGACATTGCCAAGACACTCGCGAGGAATGGACCCGCCAGCAATGGTGTCAGAAGACAACAGAGGAACAAGTGTTTCGGTGTGAACAAGACGGTGGATGTGCCTCTTCTGGAACTGCCTTCAGCGGTCAACGGGGCCAGAAGCGCAAACTGGACTGGTTTCAGCTACATTGGCAGGTAAGTGAGAACTTTTGCTTTTGATTAGGCTGAGCCAAAATAATAAAGGTACTAACGGATACACAGCCAGTGGAACCATGTTTTATTGGCAACGTTTCGCCGTCTTAATTACGGCATCATCAGGCCCTGCAATATTTACAAACAATAAGGTTACATTGCGATGATCGAAACGTTTTTTGCATGACAATGGGTTTGACTGACTAACTATATACATTCGAGAACATCGGTTTGAGAAGTTGATATCGCTATCATTACATTGTAAGAAGTTACAAAATCATCACGTTAATACAGTGTAATGTAGACTGTTTGTGGCAACAGTTTAAATAAGAGTGACGTGTAAGGTTTGAAGGTTTTACATGT